>JASEVX010000699.1:0-61248 GCA_031761405.1 Serripes groenlandicus | reverse complement strand
ACCCTTATGGTCAAATTACGCCAAATTCATCCGCTGATGTGCTGATCTACACCCAAGTAGTCCCTAAACCTCTCTTTGCGTAGGAATGAGTGTATACCATCACCAGAATGCATTGAATATATGACGTTGAGTTTTTAATCATTGCAAATGTGTATAGGATGCACTGGAAATGATTGATTTGATCACTTTTCGTATTTTGACCTTGTTTGAAAGTGATAGTAGAGCATGCTAAACACCGGATTTGTAAGGGCCCGATTTGGTCCAAAATGACAGTAACCATTTTCGCCTGATGAATTTTTTCTTGCATGACGCATGACACCCCCCCCCCCCCCCCCCCCCCCCCCCCCCAATTTCTTTGGATTGTTCTAAAGCTTAGAGGTAACTCTTTTCAATGATACATGTATACGGTTTTCTACATGAGAAACACTTAGAAAGTGTGACAATTGAGGGCTGAAACTGGTCAATTTACGTGGAAACAAAGAAGGAATTTATTTGGTGTATTGTAACCTTATCTAGTGCTCTGAATTCATACAGAATCCCCCAGATAAACTGTATTGTTTTATTCAAGGGTAACCCTTTCAAACATATGACAAATCTTAAGAGGACACTTTGAAAACTTCTATGGCAAAGTATGGAAATATCAATTACAGAACATTTAATTACTGCATAGAGCTGAAAACATTGTGGAAACAAGATGTGTTTGTGAAACACTGATGCCCCCGAATGGCAACATCTAGGTCGAAGGTAATGGTCAAGGTCAAAACTATTGGTACTGAATGAAAGGTCTTGTCACAAGGAATACACATGTGAAATATGGAAGCCGTACCTGTTAATATTCAAAAGTAGTGGTCAAGGTTAAAGTTTTCAAAATGAAGGTCAAAGGTCAAGGTGAAGGTTGCAAGGTCAAACAATTTGGTACTGACAGAAAGGTCATGTCACAAGGAATACACATGTGAAATATGGAAGCCGTACCTGTTACGGTTCAAAAGTAGTGGTCAAGGTTAAAGTTTTCAAAATGTAGGTCAAATGTCAAGGTCGCAAGGTCAAAAATGTTGGTACTGACAGAAAGGTCATGTCACAAGGAATACACATGTGAAATATGGTAGCCGTACCTGTTACGGTTCAAAAGTAGTGGTCACGGTTAAAGTTTTTTTCGACAGACAGACAAAGAGACGTAGGTCAAAGGTCAAGGTCGCAAGGTCAAAAATGTTGGTACTGACAGAAAGGTCATGTCACAACGAATACACATGTGAAATATGGTAGCCGTACCTGTTACGGTTCAAAAGTAGTGGTCAAGGTTGAAGTTTTTTTCGACAGACAGACAAAGAGACGTAGGTCAAAGGTCAAGGTTGCAAGGTCAAAAATGTTGGTACTGACAGAAAGGTCATGTCACTAGGAATACACATGTGAAATATGGTAGCCGTACCTGTTACGGTTCAAAAGTAGTGGTCAAGGTTAAAGTTTTTTTAGACAGACAGACAAAGAGACGTAGGTCAAAGGTCAAGGTTGCAAGGTCAAACATTTTGGTACTGACAGAAAGGTCATGTCACAAGGAATACACATGTGAAATATGGTAGCCGTACCTGTTATGGTTCAAAAGTAGTGGTCAAGGTTAAAGTTTTTTTGCCACAGACAAAGAGACAAAGAGACGGACAGGCCAAAAACTATATGCCCACCGAATCGGTGATTCCGGGGGCATAAAAAGGAGAAATAAAATGCCAACTTCATGTGAACATTGCAGCCAGCTGCGATAAATCCGGGTGGAATCCGGCTAGTGCAACTCGGAGCCAGTGTGAGGCACTTTCACCTGACACATGTCACGATGCCAGTTTAGCTCTGTAATTCGAACAGGACGGGTGCAAAGTCGGGAGTTTTTCGGGAAATCCCAACTCCGGCTGTGCATGGCAGCCGGCTGCCGGAACTTGGCGAAACAGGATTTCATGCAACAGGAAGCCAGTTTGATGCGCTTTCACCTGGCATGCATCAATCCACCGTCCAATCTATCTATCTCGAACAATAGGCACGCCAATACGAGGGTTGGAGCCACTCTGTCGGCCCAACTCCGGCTGGGTTTAGCAACCGGCTGCGATAAATCCGGGTGGAATCCGGCTAGCGTGTCTGGGAGCCAGAGTGTGTCACTTTCACCTGACATATATGTCAGGATGCCAGTTAAGCTCTCTAATTTCCGGCCGGAGTAGCCGGAGTTGGGCTGCCAAAATGCCAACTTCATGTGAACATTGCAGCCAGCTGCGATAAATCCGGGTGGAATCCGGCTAGTGCAACTCGGAGCCAGTGTGAGGCACTTTCACCTGACACATGTCACGATGCCAGTTTAGCTCTGTAATTCGAACAGGACGGGTGCAAAGTCGGGAGTTTTTCGGGAAATCCCAACTCCGGCTGTGCATGGCAGCCGGCTGCCGGAACTTGGCGAAACAGGATTTCATGCAACAGGAAGCCAGTTTGATGCGCTTTCACCTGGCATGCATCAATCCACCGTCCAATCTATCTATCTTGAACAATAGGCACGCCAAAACGAGGGTTAGAGCCACTCTGTCGGCCAACTCCGGCTGGGTTTTGCAACCGGCTGCGATAAATCCGGGTGGAATCCGGCTAGCGTCTCTGGGAGCCAGAGTGTGTCACTTTCACCTGACATATATGTCAGGATGCCAGTTAGGCTCTCTAATTTCCGGCCGGAGTAGCCGGAGTTGGGCTGCCAAAATGCCAACTTCATGTGAACATTGCAGCCAGCTGCGATAAATCCGGGTAGAATCCGGCTAGTGCAACTCGGAGCCAGGGTGAGGCACTTTCACCTGACACATGTCACGATGCCAGTTGAGCTCTCTAATTCGAACAGGACGGGTGCAAAGTCGGGAATATTTCGGGAAAACCCAACTCCGGCTGTGCATGGCAGCCGGCTGCCGGAACTTGGCGAAACAGGATTTCATGCAACAGGAAGCCAGTTTGATGCGCTTTCACCTGGCATGCATCAATCCACCGTCCAATCAATCTATCTCGAACAATAGGCACGCCAAAACGAGGGTTGGAGCCACTCCGTCGGCCCAACTCCGGCTGGGTTTTGCAACCGGCTGCGATAAATTCGGGTAGAATCCGGCTAGCGTGTCTGGGAGCCAGAGTGTGTCACTTTCACCTGACATATGTCAGGATGCCAATTAAACACACTAATATCGAGCAATATACAGCCGGAGTTGGGCTGTAGATTTGGCCAAAATGACAACTTCATCTGAACACTGCAGCCAGCTGCGATAAATCGGGTGGAATCCGGCTAGTGCGACTTGGAGCCAGACTGAGGCGCTTTCACCTGGCATGCATCAATCCACCATCCAATCCATCTATCTCGAAAAATAGGCACGCCAAAACGAGGGTGGGAGCCACTCTGTCGGCCCAACTCCGGCTGCGTTTTGCAGCCGGCTGCGATAAATCCGGGTGGAATCCGGCTAGCGTGTCTGGGAGCCAGAGTGTGTCACTTTCACCTGACATATATGTCAGGATGCCAGTTAGGCTCTCTAATTTCCCGCCGGAGTAGCCGGAGTTGGGCTGCCAAAATGCCAACTTCATGTGAACATTGCAGCCAGCTGCGATAAATCCGGGTGGAATCCGGCTAGTGCAACTCGGAGCCAGGGTGAGGCACTTTCACCTGACACATGTCACGATGCCAGTTGAGCTCTCTAATTCGAACAGGACGGGTGCAAAGTCGGGAATTTTTCGGGAAAACCCAACTCCGGCTGTGCATGGCAGCCGGCTGCCGGAACTTGGCGAAACAGGATTTCATGCAACAGGAAGCCAGTTTTATGCGCTTTCACCTGGCATGCATCAATCCACCGTCCAATCCATCTATCTCGAACAATAGGCACGCCAAAACGAGGGTTGGAGCCACTCTGTCGGCCCAACTCCGGCTGGGTTTTGCAACCGGCTGCGATAAATTCGGGTGGAATCCGGCTAGCGTGTCTGGGAGCCAGAGTGTGTCACTTTCACCTGACATATGTCAGGATGCCAGTTAAACACACTAATATCGAGCAATATACAGCCGGAGTTGGGCTGTAGACTTGGCCAAAATGACAACTTCATCTGAACACTGCAGCCAGCTGCGATAAATCGGGTGGAATCCGGCTAGTGCGACTCGGAGCCAGACTGAGGCGCTTTCACCTGGCATGCATCAATCCACCATTCAATCCATCTATCTCGAAAAATAGGCACGCCAAAACGAGGGTGGGAGCCACTCTGTCGGCCCAACTCCGGCTGCGTTTTGCAGCCGGCTGCGATAAATCCGGGTGGAATCCGGCTAGCGTGTCTGGGAGCCAGAGTGTGTCACTTTCACCTGACATATATGTCAGGATGCCAGTTACGCTCTCTAATTTCCGGCCGGAGTAGCCGGAGTTGGGCTGCCAAAATGCCAATTTCATGTGAACATTGCAGCCAGCTGCGATAAATCCGGGTCGAATCCGGCTAGTGCAACTCGGAGCCAGGGTGAGGCACTTTCACCTGACACATGTCACGATGCCAGTTGAGCTCTCTAATTCGAACAGGACGGGTGCAAAGTTGTGAATTTTTCGGGAAAACCCAACTCCGGCTGTGCATGGCAGCCGGCTGCCGGAACTTGGCGAAACAGGATTTCATGCAACAGGAAGCCAGTTTGATGCGCTTTCACCTGGCATGCATCAATCCACCGTCCAATCCATCTATCTCGAACAATAGGCACGCCAAAACGAGGGTTGGAGCCACTCTGTCGGCCCAACTCCGGCTGGGTTTTGCAACCGGCTGCGATAAATCCGGGTGGAATCCGGCTAGCGTGTCTGGGAGCCAGAGTGTGTCACTTTCACTTGACATATGTGTCAGGATGCCAGTTAAGCTCTCTAATTTCCGGCCGGAGTAGCCGGAGTTGGGCTGCCAAAATGCCAGAATAAACTGAAAACTAAAGCCAGATCATCTCTGTCCTCTGAAAGTTTGGAAAAACTTATGAAAATTTGTGTTGGCCCGGAAACTTCTTCCTTTCCATTTGTTCCAGCTGTACAACACTGGAACAAATGTAAAAGAAGAAGATATGGTTCTCTCATGAAAATAAAAAAACCTAGATTAAATTGAAAACATGACCTGGTTAGGTGGAACTGAAGGATCCTTTGGCCTGGATGAGATTTAAAATGTCTGTAACTGTATCATAATCAATGTATGCACTTAAAGTTTGCTTATCATGAAAATGTGTTATGTATGAAACAAAATTTTATTTTATTGAATAAAAGTAATAAATAAATAAGTATTCCTCTTATTATTGGATGAAAATCCATAATTGTCCTTATTTGCTTGTTAACGACACAAAATAAAAAATTCCTAGAATTATGAAAAAATTCCTAAAATTTTGACCTGGAATTTCAAAATTCCTGGAATTGGCCCTTAATGAAAGCACTGTAATATTTTCCGAATTTTCGGGATTCCTGCTGACTGTTATCCAGCGTTGACATGGGAATTAGTTACCTTCTTACGGGAAACATATTCACTATCCACATTTCGGGTGTATTCATTAACGAGGTGTAAACAACATTTACTAGTTAATTTTACCAGTTAAACCTAGAGAAACGGCTGACTCCGGAGGTTTCGTTTATTACACGCGCTTTCTATATTCGAGCAAGTCCGCGGGTCAATGTTTAAGTTTAATTGTGTGAACAGTGTAGATCCTGATCAGTCTATGCATCCACACAGTCTCATCAAGATCCACATTGTTCTAATATCAATTTCACAAGGTTTTTTTTAAAAGATTCTGTCAACGTTTGTATATTCTGATAACTATAAGCAGACGTGCCGGTTGATCTGAACCTACACTGTTCAGAAATGTCAACGTGTACCTTGACGCGCTGGCAGGCTCGTTTTTAGCTCATCTGTTTTTCGAAGAAAAAAAAGCCGGACTATTGTAATTCCCTTGCCGACGCTTGCGTCATATACAAAACTTAAACCTTACCACATGCCTTAAACACCGTTTAACATTTTCAAATGAAACTTGGTACAAATGTTCCTATGAACAATATGCATGTATCTCAAGCTTTAATAATTCTTTAGAAATTCGACTAAGTAAAACATAGACGAGCGTTGGCGTTCACTCGCGGCGCTCTTGTTTAGTATTTATTACCACCCGGGGGGGGGGGGGGCGCTCTTGTTTAGTATTTATTACCACCCGGGGGGGGGGGGGCGCTCTTGTTTAGTATTTATTACCACCCGAAAATGTTTACTACTCTTCATGTATTTTGTAACACTATACATTATGTACAGGGTGTACTCTTAAGTGCACAACCATCTTATGTATATACCTTTACATTGTGTACAACGTTATCAATTTGAAAATTAGAGAATGATAACAAAAATTGGATAAAACAAAACAACGAATCTGCTAGAAATTCAACCTGCTGAAATAAACACTTTATTTCATTTTTGTTGTTTACTAACGCCACAAACGTGATATCATATTTATTAATTATGGACACATCTGAAGGCATAAACGGGTTTCCTCTCTGTAAGGTAGAAGGTTATATGGCTATAAGACTGATTATATCCTGTGAATGTTACTGAAATATTTGTAACATTTTAATATTTTCCAATGTAAAACATTGCTCATACCTTTTGTGTATTTACTATTAATGACTAAACCCCAAGGGTGCACTGATTCTGGTCAGATGTTCATATTTTGACAAAAAGTAGGTCATTGAAATGACTGCTTACCCTGTCATACCCTACAATGCAATGTAAAAACAAATTATGTGAACTGAATGCATATAAGTTGAATTAAAGGTTATTTGGCTGTAATTTCGTATGTTTGCTACATTAAAGGTAATACATAGATTAAATTATTAAGGTCTCTGAAACTGGGCAGTCGAGGATAGATGACTACGGTGACATAAATAGTTACTCACCAACAACATTTGTCATGAAATTAAATATTTAGGCATTCTTACTAGGAAATCAAAAAAGATGAAATACGTTCTAAGTGTTTAAGTATTACTTAACGCGAAGTATCGTTGGTGGAATAGGACCTGGCTTTAACTGAAATGTTACATTTAGAAAGGTAAAACAAGCAAACAAAAACTAGACGAGTGATTGTGAAAACACATACATCATAGTGTTGCTTGGAGATCTTTATTCCATTAGCTAGACAGTCACACAAAAAAAACCACCAATGGTAATGATTTATAAAATTCGCGTGATACCAGTTATCATGGGATTGCTCCGACTCTATCTTCAAAACATAAATATAAACATATTGAATAAAATGACTGTTTAAGTGACAAAACGGAAATGATTTATTGACGGATATATCATAAGGGAAACCATGCATGATTTATCTGTGTGAGTATTCAACGCATCGCGAAATCTTAACCCTTTTCAGACATAGACGCTTTCTGACGCCTCTGCAGCAGACGACTTTTGAAAACATTGTGACAAAAGAAGAAATTGCTCAAAACGAGCAATTTCTCCTTTTGCCACAATGTTTTCAATTTTGTTTCAGTAAATATACCCTAATTTATAGGGATTTCTATATTTGTGTACACATGTTTCCAAAGTCGTCTGCTGCATATTTGTGATATGGGAAAGGGTTAAGTTCCCCCATAGTTCATTGTAACGTGCGGAGTCAATGATTTAAACTATTATCACGATACAAAATAAACGCTTTCGTATGGGTTGAGGTCGTGGTTGCGAACCGAAATCAATCATGTACACAATGAATGTTATTTTCGATTTTCATCAAAAAGCGACAGAGGAATATTTATCTTCTAAAATAGATAAAGCACATTGCTTTTAGGGTACGGTCGATAGTTAACCCTTTCCCACATACAACAAATCTGCAGCAGACGACTTTGAAAACGTAACTGAAACAATTTATAAACTCCCTTTAAATGAAGGTGAAATGATTGAATAGAGTTTGAAAACATGGTGATAAAAGGAGAAATTGCTCGTTTTGAGCAATTTCTTTTTTTGTCGCTATTTTTTTCAAAAAGCCATCTGCTTCAGAGGCGTTCAGAAAGCATCTATATGAGGAAAAGGGTTAAGCGGTGCTCCTTGAAAATCAACCTTAGCGTAATAACTACACGCGTGGATAATGTCATGCCTGCACACCCTTGCTAAGGTTCAAAATGAAAACTGCTTTACAAAATATTCTTGAAACCTTGTATGACTAATTGGCTGGCATTACAGAGCCAGATCAGACTGTGTGGATGCGCTGGTAGATTTAGATTTATGCTGGTCGAAACTGCTTTCACTCGAGGCTCATTGTGAGTGTTCACAGATTCATCTTACACTTTATTGTTCGAAGTTTGCAACATTACTTTAAAAGTCACGGAGCTTATGCAGCCATTGCATCAGTAGAAACGTGCAGACTCTGACCAGACTGCACAATGCGCGCATGCGCAACTAGATCTTCAACGTTGGTTGTAAACTATGTGTGGTTAGTTTCCATAGAAGCTTATGTAGATTCGTCTTTGATAATTGATATATTTCAAAGAAAAAACAATTCCCGTTAACGAGATTAGATGTTCAAGACAAAAACCGAAGATCTTACGTCAAATAACGTAACGTAATCCATTCTCGAGACATGTACCAGAAATTTAATGAAAAGAAAAGAAATTAAAGATAAAAAAAACCTATTTCCATCTAAGCTCTCTGTAAATGTCTTTGACTTGTGTTGATTAATATGATGATAACATGGCGGTTTCTTGCAAAATGTGTTTCATTCTTTACCATATTTCCTCTTAAATAGTTAAAACACGTATACTGGCTGAAGATACGTCAAAATGCGTCTGCATGTAGGAAATGGTTTAGAATCGTCTACTTTAAAACACTCGAAGGACAAGTGTATTGAACTATTCAAAAATCTGAAAACATAATTTGTGTATACAGACAATTTCTTCGTTTTTCTATTGATGTCGTCCGCTGCACTGACATCTACAACATGCAAAGTGTTTAGTAAACCCTTTATGTGCCTATTATGAGTCGTTTGTTTTCGAAACTGCCTGAAAATTATATTAAAACGTTTTTTTGTTATTTTTGTAGGATAATATAATATAAAAACAATCCTGAATCGAATCTATGTTAAAAAGTAAAAATAAAAAAAATAAAAAAAACCAACATAAAACTGGCTTTTTGTAACTTATTTAAGTGTGAACTATTTTCACTAAGGTATACACAAAAGCCCGAGAAAAGGTGTTTAACTCATTTCTACATATATCAAATTTGAAGCAGACGGCATTGAAAACATCTAGTAAACACTAAGGAAAATCACTTATGTTTTGTCTTGCATAGAGTTAAAACAATGTTACAAATAGAGGAATTACATATTATCAGCGATTTCTCTTTTAATCGAAATGTTTTTTAAATGTCGCTTGCGGCACCATACGTATATATCCTAGAAAGGGTTTATATCTTAGCAAATGATGAGTTAAGGAACAGAGCATTCTAAAGATTAAAAACATACAAAATGTATTTATTTCAACCGGTTTGATACAAATGTGATAAGCTAATTTGCGATTACATTTATTTTACATTCAGATCCGACGTTAACTTAAGTTTCCGTAGATTTTAAAATAGGAAAACACGCCTCGGGGTTGTAGTGGTTACAACGTCCGGTATGAGCTATGGAGATCAAGGTTCGATTCCGAATCGGGTCATTCTAGAGACATTTGATCGAAAGTAAAAACTACTTGTTTACATTCGTCTCCCGCAAATACCGTCTCCGTTTGGTTTAACCCTTTCCCACCTGCAGACGCCTTTTGACGCAATAGCAGCAGACGACTTTTGAAAACATTGTGGCCAAAAGTGAAATTGCTCATGATGAGAAATTTCTCCTTTGGCCACAATGTTTTCAACTTGATTTATCTTTTATGGAGATTTTTCAGGTAACTATGCTTTCAAAGTCGTCTGCTGCAGATGTGTTGTATGTGTGAAAGGGTTAAAGAGCGTCCGCCCTGGAACAGGCGATCAAGGTTCGATCTTAATACCTTAAAAATAGTTTAATGTCTTCCCTCTGTTGCACTCACGTGTGTGGGTATTAAGACTGACGCATCGATTTCGGTATAGATTATAACGGGGGTACTGATAGTTTACCCAGGAGACGTTGTGATATATCTGAAAGACTTTGAAAGCGGCGTAAAACAGCATATGAACAAAGACATCAAGATTCGTCTTTATCAGATGAACGGTTAATTCACATAAAACAACGTCTGCTGATGGTCTGTGAAGGGAATTGGTTACACATAAAACAACGTGTGCTGATGGTCGTCTGTGAAGGGAATTGGTTACACATAAAACAACGTCTACTGATGGTCTGTGAAGGGAATTGGTTACACATAAAACAACGTCTACTGATGGTCTGTGAAGGGAATTGGTTACACATAAAACAACGTCTACTGATGGTCTGTGAAGGGAATTGGTTACACATAAAACAACGTCTACTGATGGTCTGTGAAGGGAATTGGTTACACATAAAACAACGTCTGCTGATGGTCTGTGAAGGGAATTGGTTACACATAAAACAACGTCTACTGATGGTCTGTGAAGGGAATTGGTTACACATAAAACAACGTCTACTGATGGTCTGTGAAGGGAATTGGTTACACATAAAACAACGTCTACTGATGGTCTGTGAAGGGAATTGGTTACACATAAAACAACGTCTACTGATGGTCTGTGAAGGGAATTGGTTACACATAAAACAACGTATACTGATGGTCTGTGAAGGGAATTGGTTACACATAAAACAACGTCTACTGATGGTCTGTGAAGGGAATTGGTTACACATAAAACAACGTCTGCTGATGGTCTGTGAAGGGAATTGGTTACACATAAAACAACGTCTACTGATGGTCTGTGAAGGGAATTGGTTACACATAAAACAACGTCTACTGATGGTCTGTGAAGGGAATTGGTTACACATAAAACAACGTCTGTTGATGGTCTGTGAAGGGAATTGGCTATTTCTGATCTGGTTCCGTCAATCTGCACACTTTTTATATATATATATATAATCCGTTCCATGAGATAACAAACATTATGGCCTCTGCGTAATGTATCGACTCAGATCAGCATGTTCAGTCCTCGTAGGCTAATCCGGGCCGACACATGCCGTCTCTGTGAGATAGAGGTATAGAATAATGATTCCTGAACAGAAAATCCATAGGAGGCGAAAAGTGTCTGTCCGGGTTAGGCTGCGCGGCATGATTAGGCCGATCCGGGTCAATACTTTACGCAGAGATCACAATGTTGAGTTTCTCGTGGGATGGCTCTCATTCCGATCAATTTATCCTTTTACTGATTCGGATCAAATTTGAGGCTTCTGCAGCTGACGAACTTTGAAACGTTTTTAGGAGAAGCAGAACGTCCTCACCACGAGCACATTCTCTTTTCCTTTCAATCTTTTCGACTTTTTATCTAATTAATCTTTAGAATAGTCCAGACTTGACAAAGTTTTTTCAAAGATGTAATATTTAAGTAGTCGAATCTGAATATATAAAATCAGGTCAAAGGTTAAAAGAGAGAGAGAAAAACCCCGTTAAACCCTTTCCTACATTCAACAGACCTGCAGCATATCTCTGTGGAAACATATTGATAGAAATATGGAAAAGCTACACGAATAAAAGTATACTTATTGAATAGATTTTAAATCACTGAGGCAAAAGGGAGAAATTGCTCGTCATGAATATTCTTCTTTTGCCACACTTATTTCAAAAGTCATCTGATGCAGATGCGTCAAAATGCGTGTACATGTGGGAAAGGTTTATCGTATTGACGTAAGCTGATCTGTCTAGACTTGGTTAAATCTACAATATTTACATTATAATCAGATATTATTTATTGATATAGGTTTTATCTATGTTTCTCAAAAAGCATTATATGGAATTATGTAAGATTCTTTCGACTATGTCTTTGAACTAGTAAATTGAGTTAACTCTAATCAACCAGCCACGTGTTTCATATAACCAAGGACATATATTAGATCTACGTCCCTGATATAACAGATGAAATGTCTGAGTTAGAACAAATACTATCTGAGTTAAATAAAACAAACAAACTACAATTACAGTTTTATTCCGATGTTATGAGTCACGTCTGACGATTTGGGGGTAATAATGACTTTCCGGAGTAACACCATTTGACCCTGTACCACAGTATTCAGACGTTATGTAACGCCATTTGACCCTGTACCACAGTATTCAGACGTTATGTAACGCCATTTGACCCTGTACCACAGTATTCAGACGTTATGTAACGCCATTTGACCCTGTACCACAGTATTCAGACGTTATATAACGCCATTTGACCCTGTACCACAGTATTCAGACGTTATGTAACGCCATTTGACCCTGTACCACAGTATTCAGACGTTATGTAACGCCATTTGACCCTGTACCACAGTATTCAGACGTTATGTAACGCCATTTGACCCTGTATCACAGTATTCAGACGTTATGTAACGCCATTTGACCCTGTACCACAGTATTCAGACGTTATGTAACGCCATTTGACCCTGTACCACAGTATTCAGACGTTATGTAACGCCATTTGACCCTGTACCACAGTATTCAGACGTTATGTAACGCCATTTGACCCTGTACCACAGTATTCAGACGTTATGTAACACCATTTGACCCTGTACCACAGTATTCAGACGTTATGTAACACCATTTGACCCTGTACCACAGTATTCAGACGTTATGTAACGCCATTTGACCCTGTAGCACAGTATTCAGACGTTATGTAACACCATTTGACCCTGTACCACAGTATTCAGACGTTATGTAACACCATTTGACCCTGTACCACAGTATTCAGACGTTATGTAACGCCTCTGTAGCAGACGACGTTTGAAAACAATGTGACACATGAAGAAATTGCTCATGATGAGTAAATTCTACAATTGTCACTATGCTCCATAATTATTTACAATAGTTACACTTTCATGTAAAGAGATCTTCCGTATGTTTGCAGGTATGTTTTCAAAGTCGTTTGCTGCAAAGTTGGTGTATATGTGAAAGGGTTATAGTTACAATTACGTATAACTAGTAGGCTGCACTGCTAGCGTTTTTGTATGGTAATGGATTCAGGTCTTTATTATCTGTGAACATGGAAAGTTGTGAATAGTTTACACTTTACAAAGTAAATTTGTTAGTATTTCATTCGATTAATTAATCGAGTAATTGATTAATTAATACTCGAACTACTCAATAACTCATTCATCCACGCACACATACGCGCGCGCACACGCACACGCAATAAAACGCACGCACAAAACACGTATACACACACGCAATCATTGTGAATATTTGTTTTACTTGTTTCGTTTGCATTTGCATGATGGGCAGTACTGTCTTTTACTTGCCACTCAACTTTGAAACTTTGTTAGACATATAGGTGGACGGTGAATACTGTACGGATGAAGAGGGTCACCTGAGTTTTCACTGTTCGCAGATGCATTTATCCCAAATTGGCTTGACCCGGTTTATACATGGTCTTATAGGCGTTGCAGGACAGTGAAAGCTCTGACAATACTGTGTAAATGACTGTAAAATAAGTCTTCACTGTGTAAATGACTGTAAAATAAGTATTCACTGTGTAAATGACAGTAAAATAAGTCTGCACTGTGTACATGACTGTAAAATAAGTATTCACTGTGCAAATGACTGTATAATAAGTCTACACTGTGTTTATGATTGTAAAATAAGTCTTCACTGTAATGACTGTAAAATAAGTATGCACTGTGTAAATGACCGAAAATATAAATCTTCACTGTGTAAATGACTGTAAACTAAGTCTTCACTGTCGCAGAAGCAACAGTATCTCTTTTCGCGTCAGATGTGGCTCAAATCTTCATACAGATTCTCATGAATAAGTATTCCGAAAATATTGATGAATTTTAGGAAACTATGTATACTTATTAAACTAGACGTTTTTCGAGGTCACAAATTAACTTGTTTTGGAGAACATCTAAAGGGGATTTTATAGATACATACAATCAAGATTCAGAAAAAGATATTCACCGAACAACTTATTGGCGTTTCAGCGTAGTACAAAATCATTCTTTACTTTTAAGAAAGAATAAAAAACAAAACACTCACAAAATATGGAAAGCACTTAACCTTAAATATATTTCCCTTACTAAAGACTCCGGGGATATTAGGTTTTGACATAAATTGTCACCAGCACACAGGGACTTGCTCCTCTAAAAATAGATATTACCCTATCTATGCATATATATTAATATATATGCATAGATAGGGTAATATCTATTTTTAGAGGAGCAAGTCCCTGTGACCAGCACAATGAATCTTGTCTCTTGTTCATTCATAACGAAATAGGGTCATACCAAGTATTTATTAAACGGAACTCCGGGGAAACAATATTTTGGGAATTTTCAAATTCCACTGATATGGTTCTGCAATTTTTGCTGAATATTTTCACATAAATTGCAAGAAAGTCTGACAAAAATATTTTTCTAATCTTGTTTTAGAGTACATTATGGTTTCTCTCCCACCATCATTGATCCACAGGGTGCAGATAACGTATACAGACCACTGTTCCGACTTCAGTGTTGGCCTATGTTCATCATCCTCGGTACCCAGGCTATTCATAAACTATATGATATCCTGGGCAAATTGGCTAGGGAAACTTCGTAAAGCATGCACCACGATTTCCTCCGTAACTACACTGTTATTTTCGTATCGCATGAGGTTTGTGTCATGCGGCCAATCAAGCGGCTGCATTTTACCTCATAAATGATTCATGAGTACGAGATTTGTACAGCCAATTTGCCATGGGTATCATATATTTTATGAGTAGCCTGCGTACCGAGGATGATGTTCATATACTTGTAAATAGGCATGGAAACGCACTGAACGTACTTAAGTATTGTCAAATCGGCGTTCAATTTGTTATATAAATTCGATACCAATGGCAGCGCTCGGTATTCCAGGTTGGTGTTCAGATTGAAATATAAATACAAATATCGATGGCAGAGCTCGGTATTCCAGGTCGACGTTCAGATTGAAATATAAATACAAATATCGATGGCAGAGCTCGGTATTCCAGGTCGACGTTCAGATTGAAATATAAATACAAATACCAATGGCAGCGCTCGGTATTCCAGGTCGACGTTCAGATTGAAATATAAATACAAATATCGATGGCAGAGCTCGGTATTTCAGGTCGACGTTCACATTGAAATATAAATACAAATATCGATGGCAGAGCTCGGTATTCCAGGTCGACGTTCAGATTGAAATATAAATACAAATACCAATGGCAGCGCTCGGTATTCCAGGTCGACGTTCAGATTGAAATATAAATACAAATACCAATGGCAGCGCTCGGTATTCCAGGTTGGCGTTCACATTGAAATATAAATACAAATATCGATGGCAGAGCTCGGTATTCCAGGTCGACGTTCACATTGAAATATAAATACTAATATCGATGGCAGAGCTCGGTATTCCAGGTCGACGTTCACATTGAAATATAAATACAAATATCGATGGCAGAGCTCGGTATTCCAGGTCGACGTTCACATTGAAATATAAATACAAATATCAATATAAATACAAATATCGATGGCAGAGCTCGGTATTCCAGGTCGACGTTCACATTGAAATATAAATACAAATATCGATGGCAGAGCTCGGTATTCCAGGTCGACGTTCAGATTGAAATATAAATACAAATATCGATGGCAGAGCTCGGTATTCCAGGTCGACGTTCAGATTGAAATATAAATACAAATACCAATGGCAGCGCTCGGTATTCCAGGTCGACGTTCACATTGAAATATAAATACAAATATCGATGGCAGAGCTCGGTATTTCAGGTCGACGTTCACATTGAAATATAAATACAAATATCGATGGCAGAGCTCGGTATTCCAGGTCGACGTTCACATTGAAATATAAATACAAATATCGATGGCAGAGCTCGGTATTCCAGGTCGACGTTCACATTGAAATATAAATACAAATATCAATATAAATACAAATATCGATGGCAGAGCTCGGTATTCCAGGTCGACGTTCACATTGAAATATAAATACAAATATTGATGGCAGCGCTCGGTATTCCAGGTCGACGTTCACATTGAAATATAAATACAAATATTGATGGCAGCGCTCGGTATTCCAGGTTGGCGTTTAATTTGTTATATAAAATCGAACACCGATGGCCGAGCTTGGTATTCCAGGTCGACCTCGGACACTGATCACCGAACTCTGTATTCAGTTTGCTATAAAAGTTCGAACACCGATGGCCGAGCTCTGTATTCCAATTTCGGCGTGCACATTGCTATATAACTTCGAACACTGATCGTCGACCTCGGTATTCCAGGTCGGCGTTCAGTTTACTATACAAATTCGAACACCGATGACCGATCAAGGATTCAACTGCACAATTATCAAATGATCGAGATAAAAAGCAATTAATATTTGTAAACGATCTAGGCAATCTGTCTGAAATTGAGTTTGAAGATCTTCAACAATAGTTTGACACCGAATTATTTCTTGGAAACCTCTAGGAATAAGCAGGAGGGTATAATTGGTTACGTACGTTATCCCTATTGATCCATTTAAAAAAAAATATGGCGTTTCTGATAGATCTCTGTTACTGAATATTATACAGTGAAATCCGATGTCTAGAAAGAAGAAATACCTTACTGTAAATGTATCGCTTACTTATTTACTTAATTTTATACAGTGGACATTTGTCATAATCTTTTCTAGTTAATTCCAATGAGTTAAAAATATAAAGGGTCAAATGTATGAATGATGATTTTAGCAAGGCTTAAACTCATTTTAGATGCAGTGTTACGGTACATGTTTTGTCCGACAGCCATATTCATACGAGTATATCAACTCAGCTCTCACAAATAGATCACAAACTCCCCACGTTAATTGTTATTTATTGCCGATTTAATACGTTTATTTAAAGATCAAGGATATACGTGAAGAAAAACCCTCTTAAGATTCTTAATATAATTATACTGAATGAACTGCTACAGTCGCGCAATTTATCTATGAATTTTGACGAATTAACCCTTTCCCACGTATAGCAAGTCTGTAGCAGACGACATTGAAAACATCTAGACACAAATGTGGACATTCTCTATTAATGAATGTAAAACTATTGAATAGCGTTGAAAAGATTGTGGTAAAAGGAGAAATTGTTCATTATGAGCAATTTATCCTTTTGCCTCAATGTTTTCATAAGACGTCTACTTAAAAGGCGTCAAGAAGCGTCTCTTTGTGGGAAAGGATTAAGTCTCTACCCTGCTGGTTTCTTTATGATACCCGAAGTGGAAGCATTTCGATGTCGTTTTGTCTCTCTGTATTGGTGCACGATCCGGTCTTGGTGTGGTAAGAGGTGTGCGTAAGACAAAAGAAAACAACATATTTGTAACAACTTAACTCTGCTGTTTCTTAAGCGGTCTTCCTTGTGAAAATAATGATAGTACCACCTACGGGGTGAAGTGTAGGAGTGTCTGTGGCTGCGTTTATGCATTCACACGTCTATCTTTTTTTTCTGTTGGAGCTATTTATCAACAGCCAAAGGCTTTTGGGTTTGTTAGACTTTATTAGACTATTATCCCTGATCCTACTGCCGAAATAATTGCTATGGTACCGCCAAGAATTGATTTATTAAGTACATTTAACGGCAAATTGTGTTGAGAATTAATACATTGGTAGGCTGATATTGCTCTACATCATCCTCTTAATATGTTAAAAGTCGTGCATAGAAGCTCAGTATCAAGAGGCCGTGCACAATTAAAGGATCCTCAGGATGTGGTTTGGATAAATTATCGTCATTATAGTTCTTATTGTGTGTATGTATTTAATACGTTCACATACAAATTGTCGGGTATGAATGCGATATCCTGATTAATGACTTATATTTGTAAGCCTCCAACTTCAATTTATCGGATACAAATGCTATATCATCATCACCAATGTCTTTATTTATTCATTGTATTGTAAGTATTTAATACATCCACCTCCAAATACACAGTTGTGACTCTTTATAAAACATATTTGGAAATAATTTTAAACTAGTTCTCCGCGGTATCTGGGATGATATCTGGAACTGTTACCAAAAAGCTGATCGTTTAACTCTTTCAGCGCCACAGGCAGTATTGAGTTTTTTGCAAACAATACTGATTCAGGTGAGTCAGCTCGTAACGAGCTGTCTCACCTGAAATCAGCATTGTTTGGCTTTTAGTTATCAAAATATAATAAAATTATTTTTATAAAGGAAATGGAGACGCCTGATTTTGTACATGGAAGAGTCTACTTTAAACAATTCGGCGCTGAAAGAGTTAATACCTGTTACCGAATTACTTCAATGTACTTTGCAAAAAAAAGAAGAGAGTTTCAAACATCATTCAAGCTTATTGCCTAATCCTTGAAAAATATCATTTATTAATCGGGAGGTTGCGGGTTCGACTTTAAAACATGGAAGTTATGTCTTTCCTTCCTTAGTTCTCTGGTGTTTGGGATTAACATTGAATTTGACTGGCTGGTGTCTGGATAAAGGGACCAGAAGTACTGGTAACCTACCGCCAAGGATACCGCCGTGATATAACTGACAAACTGTTGAAGATGCGTAAAGCAATATACATCAAATTATGTCATGTCAGTTTTGTGTATAAACATATACAATGAAATATTGTTTAAACCAATAACACTAGTCAAAAGTCATCCAAGATACAATGCTCACTCATGAAACAACTACCCATATTCGTTTCCCTCATGCAGACGGGTTTTAAAAACCATTGTGGCAAAAGTAGAATTGGCTCATAATGAGAAATTTTCCCTTTTGCAACGATGTTTGTTTTCAAATATATACCACACTCAAACTTTCCATTAATATTTTTAATATGCTTGATATTTTGCCCAGATTTTTTCGAAGTCGTCGTTTGCAGATTTGTCGATTGTGATAGTGTGTTCAATGGTATTTCGGAGAAACTTCAGTTGTGTCGGTTTTTCATTTTGTTGTCGAATAATGCTCATCAAAGAAGTTAAGCAATACTATTTTGAGTTATATATAAAAGATATTATTCTACCTATTGAGGTATAAAAAACCCATTGCCTGTTATATAAGTTATGCGTTGCTTTTAAAGGTGCTTAACTCCAGATTAAAGATAGTTTAGTCAAAGTTTTAAAACTGTTTAAAAGTTTTCTTGAAATATTAGAATCATAATTTTGGGATAAAATTAGAGTAATAATTTCACTGTCCTGTATAATAAACATCTAAATATTGATCGTTCACGCTTCATTTTTACCGGGTAGACATTCCCAGTGAGCCGAATTTTGTACATTTTCATGACTTTCAATTGACTTTTTTTCAACATTATTGTCAAAATAGTTTTGAACTATTTATTTCTTTCTTACTCTGTTGTCATTTTTAGCTGCTGATATTTGCAGAAGTTTCAACATTTCAAAATAAATGATCATCATCTGGAGTTCAGCAAATTTAACCCTTTCCCTAATATAGACGCTTTTTGACGCCTATACCAGGAGCAGCCGACTTTTGAAAACATGGTGACAAAAGAAGAAATTGCTCAAAACGAGCAATTTCTCCTTTTGTCACCATGTTTTCAACTCTATTCAATGATTGTTCTTTCATTTAAAGGGATTTTCTATGTTTTTGCCTAGATGTTTTCAAAGTCGTCTGCTGCAGATTTATTGTATGCGGGAAAGGGATAAAGACATTTAACCTACACTTGAGCAAATGTGTTCCAAAGAAGAGACATTAAACCACCCACGGTATTGGTTTACTGACGTAATACTATTATTAAATATAACTTTGAATTGAGAATCAAGAGGATTATGTTTACACGTAGCGCAGGTGTTAGAGATGATATAATGTGAACATAATGCGCGGGGAATATTCAATGTAGAGACAATTTCGTTGTATGAATGCGGGTGAAACTAAACAGTTATTTAAGAAAATAAATTACGTTTTTCATAATGATAATCAACCCTTACCCTTATTCCGTTGAATTCACGACCCTTTTATATTGGCAAGATCCTTCATACGTATGTAGCGTACTTTTTAATAAGAACTGACGTTTAAGATGCACACACAATGTAGACCAAAGTTAGACTGAACGGATGTGCAAGCTGATCTTGTTCCACATGCGTTTGCAAATGATGCCACGTTTGATATAAAGTTAATCATATATATATATATATGTCAATATTGTTTTGGAAAACTTATGAAGAAGAGAATAAAAATTCACCGAAAAGTATGAAATTTGAACAAAAAACAATATGCGTTTGCTTGGGTTAATAATCGACACATATTTTATCTACTGACCACGTCACTTCCGGTATATTTTGCGGAAATTGCCGATCTTTCTCACCCCGTAAATCGCAACCTAGCTTATCTTGACTACTGATTATAACTGCTTATTTAAGTTATTTTATTTATATTTACAATGAAAATTCCTATCACATTAGATTAATATGACTTTTACCCACTTATTTATCGCGTGCTTGAATGTAATTCTTGGTTTCCTTTAAGAGTTTTGATATTGTCAATCGAGGCACATCTGAAATGAAATAAATTTGAGCTGCATACAGTGAAGATTCGGGCGAGCCTGTGTATCCATATAATCTAATCTAATTCTGCACTCTGTCCGTGTACTTTAATATTACATGCATCTTTTGACAAAAGTCTAGAACCCATTAGTTTTGCGCCAATTTACCGTTATATAAGCCCATTACTGGGAGTCACTAAGACCCAAAATCGGTAGCCGCGTTCACCTTAACAAAGCAATATTCTCTACATCTAAGAAGGTTGCTTCCACGTATAATACGTTTCTTGGAAGATAAAGAGTTTATCCCGATACTAATTTCCGATTTCTCACCGTCTAGCATCACATACACCATTACAAACATCTTACAATTATCTATTTTCAGATTTGTCGCAATCGTGTACCCGATTCAGGCACACATCTTGTGCGGCAGAAGGAAAATCATCTTCGCCATTCTGATAATATGGCCTATATCCATCGCCTGCGGACTACCTACCCTGTTGTTCAACAGTCTCGCCTACCCCCACCCGTCAGTCCCGTACAAACACTGCATGATCCGATTCCCCGAGCTCCAACACCATCAGATCTTCGACTACACCCAGTTTGTCGTGTTTTATTTCGTCCCCGTCGTCATACAAGTGATCCTTTACGCCATCATAGGCAAGAAGTTGTACGCCAGTACAGATGAACTGCACACACGGTTTCAAATGCGACCAGACTCCAAATACAAAAACGATAAAACGTCGGAGACGATAAAGGCTCGTAAAGCGGTTGTGAAAATGTTGGCTTCTAGTGTTTTGGTGTATATCATATGCTACGCTCCACCTCAAATCACACTCATTTACGACACAATCTCCACGAAACCTTTTCCAATAACGTGGTCGTTCCGGGTGTTTGGTATCATTATCTCGAACATAAACTCTGCGGCCAACCCAGTGCTCTACAGTATATTCAGCCAGAACTTCAGACGGAACTTCAAGAAATGCCTGTGTTATCTGTGTATCAGAGAGACCAAGGAGTACCACAGGGCTGGGTTCGATTCCTTTGAATCCCGAAGTTTGACCAGAAAAGTAAGCTCAAGTCGAACGACCACCATATCGAGACTGTGAACACTTAATACATTGTCGTGACGTTGTAAAAGCAGAGTGTATATAAGCCGCGCTTGACGATTTGGGGTCTTATTGCATCTTCATAAAGGGATAACACTAACAGATTAGTAGTAACACTCGTGTCAGAAGTAACAAAAGAATCCGCCGTGGCCGAGTGGTTGGCGTCGGAGTTGGGGACCGGGCGTCCCGGGTTCGATCCTCAGTCGCGAAGCTTTGGTAATGGTGGAGTGCCCTTGGTCACATTTCATAGCCTAGTACTGGTATGCCCAGGGATGATGAATAAGTGAACTTTCACCGTGATATATGTCAAATAATGTTGAAAACGGCATAAAACCACAATAAAACAAACCCAACACAAGTTACAATATGGGTCTATATTTAATATAAAAGATTTAAAAACATCATTGTTAAAAATACAAATGCAAGTACAAATATAAATTCGGAACATGAAAACCCCTAGTAAGACTTTGCGTTTGCACAGACTTATCTCAGTTTTTACTGTATGCAGATTTAACAAGAACCCAAATCATCAGACAGGGCTCATATAAAAGTTACCTTATTTTAAATTAACACGCCATAAAATGTGACATGAAGGCAATATCACCTCCAAGTGTCTGTGTTCATGTGACGTGTCGCTGCAGTATCAAACGCTCATATAGATCTGACGGCTGCCTTTAACAGGTCGTTTGAGATTGACCTTTGCGTCAACGAATCAAATTGACGCATACACAATTGTTAGGCGTCAACAGTGGAGATAACCCTTTTAATGAACGAGATAGAGAAGCTGTGATGGCAGAGTGTTTTGATTTTTTATAGTGACCATATAGCGTTAATTGTATCGTGTGATTTCATTTGGTAGAACAAAATCGAGCACATGCTAATGTATATATATATATGAATAATAATAAGGTCAATTCGAGACGACATTTTATGGGCTGTCGTCAGATCCAATAGATGCATTTCCAAGTATTTCGGTCCGATTTCATCGAGCTTGCGTGTCTCCTTTTACAGTTCTTGTCACCTGGCTACCACTTTTAGGTCACTTTTAGCTTCTCTAAAAGTCATATCCCATGCTATATGTAAACTGTGTTTTCCGATTCAAACTAGGATGTATCACTAGTCAGTCTGATCAATGTCTTCCCTTGAAGACAATTGGGTCACGGCACAGGGAAACCATCCTTCAGGTTTTATTATACCTCAACAACAAAACCCATTTTGACGCAACTACAGCATACGACATTTGGAAAACATTGCCATAGAAGGAGAACTTTCTCATCATAAGCAGTTTCTCTTTATGCAACAATGTTTTAAACTCAATTCGATGATTATACTCTCATTTTAATAAAGTTTCTATCTTTTGCCTAAATTGTTCAAAGTCGCCTGCTGCAGATTTGTTGTGTGTGGGAGTAAATAACAGTCAACTCGCGTTCTTGTAAATTCAGTTTATGGTCATAAATGTTAGCACAAGTTCAACGGCGGCGACAATAAGGTATGATCCTGATTAGACTGCTCGAATACACAGACAAATTCTGATCTTCGCTGGTCGCAACGTTCCGCTGTTCGAATATTGTTCGATGTGGCCTTTATGCTGTTGACTTCATATAGAGTGCGACGAACTCTGTTTTCTAAATTTATTAATATCTGTATGGAATTAGATCGGTTAGTCAGCGACATACACGTGTTTATAATGAAAACATAATTGTACACTTATTTATTTATTGTTGATGCTTGATCCTTAATTCAATAATGTGTTATGAATAACTTATATCATATATATATGGACTTATATTTAAAGGTTGTGTACATAGAGAAATACCATATACGCTACTTTAGCCTCATTTTGTCAATGATACATGATTGTCCGTTAAGGCACTATTATTAATTATTGAGTAGCGTCTGTGTATTTTAAAACGTTTAACCCTTTCCCACATACAACAATTCTGCAGCAAAAGATATGGAAAATCTCTGCAAATGAAAATATAATAATTGAAACATTGTGGCAAAAAGAGAAATTGCTCGCAATTTCTCCTTTTATCACAAGGGTTTCAGCAGTCGTCTAATGCAAATGCGTCAAAATGCATCATGTACACATGGGAAAGGGTTACATAACACGGGTAACGTAAGTGTTAATTGTTACAGGTAATATTCTGATTGATAATCGGGATACCACCATTTCTTTGTTAAAATATTTTGAATATTCATATCGAATATGGTAGCTCAGTCGGTAGCTCAGTCGGTCACGACGCGGGCTGTCAATCCAGGACAGTCTGTTGTATGGAGTACTGGTCGGAGAAAACCAGAAAACGCATGAGTAGGTGAACTGGCCACCGTGACATGACTACACAATTGTTGAAAACGGCGATAAACCCAAATCAATCACTTAATTGAATTAGAAACGATGCTTATGTCGCCATTATTAAACGTGTATACTTATACGTTTACTAGTTCGATCCGAGACATATAAATACATTTATATCTCTGCTTCGACTAATAGTAGTACAACTGCAAACTATTCCAGTCGCCATGTCGACGGCGATTGATAGATCATTCTCATCAGATTGATATTTACGTTCCAATACCAAACGAGTGCGTCAACACGAGTTTGTTATTGATGCGTTCATATCACGTGGATACAATTCATGTACTAAATGATGAATGATAAATAGATTGTGTATTACATATACGATTGGTAAATACAATGGTTTATATTATACTGGTGAAATATTGAATAAAACAGCTGTGTTTATGGGGCTTTCATGGCGTTAACATAGATCGTATTATCGCAATGTTGACAACGTCATATTTGACACCATTCTCTTCATCCGGACCAGGAATGATTTCTGACTTGGAAATATGATAACAGTCGGCCATATTGTCCCTCGATGGCTGTCCATCTAGCCCGATTATTGATTCTAGTTGAAAGGATGCCATGCGAAAACCAACTTCACATAATCATAACACCTGTGGGAAATGACTTGCCTGTGTACCCAAGCTTAAGATCCAAATTGATACGGTTTCACAGTAGTCTCTTTAACGTTCTTTGACTAAGTGTGGAACAGTGTAGAGCAAGATCAATCTGCGTGGATGCGCTGGCTTATCTAGATCTTTAATGGTCTCACATGTCGCACGGTTGGTTTTTAAACAGTTTGCAGCTTATATTGTACTTATTTATTAATATGCTTTTACATAGCACATATCATAAGAATTACTTTCTTTATGACATGCTTCGAAATAATGCCATATACATGTAATTGAAAGATTGTAACGCCGTATGTGTATTTTGATTGCAACAAACACTGTAGATTTATTTGACCCATTTGTTTCATTTAATCCTTTCTCACATGAAGACACTCTCTGACGCCTCTGCAGAAATTGGTATTAAATAGTAATTTCCCATGTGCAACAATGTGTTCATCTCTGTCTGCAGAACATGTGTTGTATGTGGGAAGGGTTTATATACATGTAGGAGATTGGAGTTTAACCCTTTCCCACATACAATAATTTGCAGCAGACAACTTTGAAATTATTAAGTTCCAAAATATGGAAAAACTGTATAAATGATAGTATGATTATTGAATAGAGTTGAATCATTGTGGCAAATGGTGAAATTGCTCGTTATGAGCAATTTCTCCTTTTGCACAATGATTTCAAAAATTGTCTGTTACAGAGGCGTCGGAAAGCGTCTATATGTGGGACAGGGTTAAACGATGTGAGTAAGAAGGTTCAATAGGTATTTACATTTGACCTTGTACTCGATGTGCCTTGGTCGAAATACACTAATTATATTCCAATAACATATTTTTTGCTTGAACATTTTAAGCATTTGCACATATTTTGTATGACTTTAAACGTTTCCCACATACAGACGCATTCTGACGCATCAGCAGAAGAAGACTTTCGAAAACATTGTGGCGAATAAGGAACTTCCCCATTTGCCACAATGTTTTCAACTTTATGTAATCATTATACTTTCACCTATAGTGGTTTTCTATAGTTTTGCCTATATGCTTTGAATATCGGCTGCTGCATAACTCTTGTATATGGGAAAGGTATGTGGGAAAGGGTTTAAACACATTTTGTGAACAATGTATACATTTATTAACCTGCACGCACGTATATGCAGTCTATTAAAGGTATGTATCCGGGTAAACACATGACATGAATATATATGGAGTTATACCACGCCGTATCACACCGTATAGTCACACAAGCTTTAACGCTTCCACATACAGAACCTTTCCGATGCCTTAACAATGACGAAATTTGAAAACATTATGTCAAAAGTAGCAATTGCTCATTATGATCAATTTCTTCTTTTGCCTCAATGTTTTCAACTTTATTTAATAATTCTTCCTTTATTATAGATTCTCCCATCTTTTTACTGATTGTCGTCTGCTGCAGATGTTTTGTATGTGGTAATAGGTAAAAGAAGCATCAAACAACTGGGTATATTATGCTCATAAATGTATATCATGATAACACACAGACACATATTAAGTACCACTTAACTATACGCATGAAAAGTGTCTGGCGATTTGAGGTTTAATTGCGTCTGCGAACAGTTATTTTAAAGGTGAGTCTGTGCACACCCACAACCTCTCACGAGTATCACTGTCTAGTAGGATAGTTTCAAACTTTACTTCTGGCAGAACTTAGAACCATTGTCCAATATATGTTAAATTCCACATCCATTTATATGACCCCGTTACGGAGATGCAATAAGACGCCAAATCGCCGGTCTCTCGACTCACAGCATATTTAGAACTCATTCATGTCCATCAGATTCAGATAAGGTGAGTCTCAAATTATAAAAACCCTTATTTGTCACTCAAACCCTATATTGTTGGTACTTAAAAGAATCGTCTCAGTAAGACGATTTTTTTGGGTCCCCACAACATAGGGTTTGGTTGAGTCATAAGGGAAATATACGCGAGAAAAGGTGATTATGATATGTGAATTGATTTACCTTCGCCGTTTCCAGAATTTTAAAAACTATTAGGCGAGCCATGTGAGAAACTATCAGTTTTGCTGCTCCTCATATAGTCAGTCCTCTGTCCAATGTTCACTTCTGATATATATATATAAAGTTACAATGTATGTAAACGTACGACAATGGCAACTATACTATGAGGAGTTTATTAATTATGTACGGGTTTTGTTCTAAGTCTTTCTGTGTTAATTATTTTGTTGTCCATAGTAGTCAGTATTTGTGTTCTGTTATACCATTTAGTTCATAGCTGATCATGTCATTATGTGATAACAATTGTTGAATAAAGTTGTGGTTATTAGCTTACAAACCGTTGTTGTTGTTTCGTTTTTAATTGGAAAAAAGAGAGTAAAATCTACATTTATTTGATATACAGAATAGAAAAGAACAGAAGCTTTATTCTTAGTCACATTATGGTAGGTTCATCAAAATAAATACAACAGCATATACACTTTTAATTGATTGTGAAAACAAGATTAAAATCTTCTTTTTTTGATATAGAACAGAACAGAACGGAAGCTTTCTTTCTTTTACACATTATGGTAGGTTCATCGTCAAAATAAAAACAACACCATATGCATGTACACTCTACTGGACACTTTTTTACTTGATCCTGACCTTTGCTTAAAGACTTTTTCATGAAATATTGCATATATATGTGAGAATTGTGGAACCTTTTTACACATACATACGCTATCTGACGCCTCTGCAGCAGACGACTTTTTAAAACATTGTGGAAAAATGAGAAATTGCTCATGATGAGCAATTTCCCCTTTTGTCACAAGGTTTTCAACTTTATTTAATAATTGTTCTCACATTTATAGAAATGTTCCCATTTTGCCCAAATGTTTCCAAAGTCGTCTGTTGCAGATTTATTGTATGTAGGTAAGGGATAAAACAGATCACGATGGAATGAATGCCCGTTATAAGAAAAACATATCTGCACACAATCGGGATCGTGGTTCAATTGTCTAAGAATCACGTTTTACAGTATTTGTGTTGGATTTACATGTAAACACGAGTACTAATTGTTCACATGTAGAAGAATTACGTTTTACAGTATTTGTGTTGGATTTACATGTAAACACGAGTACTAATTGTTCACCATGTAGAAGAATTACGTTTTACAGTATTTGTGTTGGATTTACATGTAAACACGAGTACTAATTGTTCACATGTAGAAGAATTACGGTTTTACAGTATTTGTGTTGGATTTACATGTAAACACGAGTCCTAATTGTTCACATGTAGAAGAATTACGTTTTACAGTATTTGTGTTGGATTTACATGTAAACACGAGTCCTAATTGTTCACATGTAGAAGAATTACGTTTTACAGTATTTGTGTTGGATTTACATGTAAACACGAAGTACTAATTGTTCACATGTAGAAGAATTACGTTTTACAGTATTTGTGTTGGATTTACATGTAAACACGAGTACTAATTGTTCACATGTAGAAGAATTACGTTTTACAGTATTTGTGTTGGATTTCCATGTAAACACGAGTACTAATTGTTCACATGTAGAATAATCACGTTTTACAGTATTTGTGTTGGATTTACATATAAACACGAGTCCTAATTGTTCATATGTAGAAGAATCACGTTTTACAGTATTTGTGTTGGATTTACATGTAAACACGAGTACTAATTGTTCACATGTAGAATAATCACGTTTTACAGTATTTGTGTTGGATTTACATGTAAACACGAGTACTAATTGTTCACATGTAGAAGAATCACGTTTTACAGTATTTGAGTTGTTGGATTTACATGTAAACACGAGTACTAATTGTTCACATGTAGAAGAATTACGTTTTACAGTATTTGTGTTGGATTTCTATGTAAACACGAGTACTAATTGTTCACATGTAGAAGAATTACGTTTTACAGTATTTGTGTTGGATTTACATGTAAACACGAGTACTAATTGTTCACATGTAGAAGAATTACGTTTTACAGTATTTGTGTTGGATTTACATGTAAACACGAGTACTAATTGTTCACATGTAGAAGAATTACGTTTTACAGTATTTGTGTTGGATTTACATGTAAACACGAGTACTAATTGTTCACATGTAGAAGAATTACGTTTTACAGTATTTGTGTTGGATTTACATGTAAACACGGGTACTAATTGTTCACATGTAGAAGAATTACGTTTTACAGTATTTGTGTTGGATTTACATGTAAACACGAGTACTAATTGTTCACATGTAGAAGAATTACGTTTTACAGTATTTGTGTTGGATTTACATGTAAACACGAGTACTAATTGTTCACATGTAGAAGAATTACGTTTTACAGTATTTGTGTTGGATTTACATGTAAACACGAGTACTAATTGTTCACATGTAGAAGAATCACGTTTTACAGTAGTTGTGTTGGATTTACATGTAAACACGAGTACTAATTGTTCACATGTAGAAGAATCACGTTTTACAGTATTTGTGTTGGATTTACATGTAAACACGAGTCCTAATTGTTCACATGTAGAAGAATTACGTTTTACAGTATTTGTGTTGGATTTACATGTAAACACGAGTCCTAATTGTTCACATGTAGAAGAATCACGTTTTACAGTATTTGTGTTGGATTTACATGTAAACACGAGTCCTAATTGTTCACATGTAGAAGAATTACGTTTTACAGTATTTGTGTTGGATTTACATGTAAACACGAGTACTAATTGTTCACATGTAGAAGAATCACGTTTTACAGTATTTGTGTTGGATTTACATGTAAACACGAGAACTAATTGTTCACATGTAGAAGAATCACGTTTTACAGTATTTGTGTTGGATTTACATGTAAACACGAGTCCTAATTGTTCACATGTAGAAGAATTACGTTTTACAGTATTTGTGTTGGATTTACATGTAAACACGAGTACTAATTGTTCACATGTAGAAGAATCACGTTTTACAGTATTTGTGTTGGATTTACATGTAAACACGAGTACTAATTGTTCACATGTAGAAGAATCACGTTTTACAGTATTTGAGTTGGATTTACATGTAAACACGAGTCCTAATTGTTCACATGTAGAAGAATTACGTTTTACAGTATTTGTGTTGGATTTACGAGTAAACACGAGTCCTAATTGTTCACATGTAGACGAATCACGTTTTACAGTATTTGTGTTGGATTTACATGTAAACACGAGTCCTAATTGTTCACATGTAGAAGAATCACGTTTTACAGTATTTGTGTTGGATTTACATGTAAACACGAGTCCTAATTGTTCACATGTAGAAGAATTACGTTTTACAGTATTTGTGTTGGATTTACATGTAAACACGAGTCCTAATTGTTCACATGTAGAAGAATTACGTTTTACAGTATTTGTGTTGGATTTACATGTAAACACGAGTCCTAATTGTTCACATGTCACGTTTTACAGTATTTGTGTTGGATTTACATGTAAACACGAGTCCTAATTGTTCACATGTAGAAGAATCACGTTTTACAGTATTTGTGTTGGATTTACATGTAAACATGAGTCCTAATTGTTCACATGTAGAAGAATCACGTTTTACAGTATTTGTGTTGGATTTACATGTAAACACGAGTACTAATTGTTCACATGTAGAAAAATCACGTTTTACAGTATTTGTGTTGGATTTACATGTAAACTCGAGTACTAATTGTTCACATGTAGAAGAATACGTTTTACAGTATTTGTGTTGGATTTACATGTAAACACGAGTCCTAATTGTTCACATGTAGAAGAATTACGTTTTACAGTATTTGTGTTGGATTTACATGTAAACACGAGTCCTAATTGTTCACATGTAGAAGAATCACGTTTTACAGTATTTGTGTTGGATTTACATGTAAACACGAGTACTAATTGTTCACATGTAGAAGAATTACGTTTTACAGTATTTGTGTTGGATTTACATGTAAACACGAGTCCTAATTGTTCACATGCAGAAGAATCACGTTTTACAGTATTTGTGTTGGATTTACATGTAAACACGAGTCCCAATTGTTCACATGTAGAAGAATTACGTTTTACAGTATTTGTGTTGGATTTACATGTAAACACGAGTCCTAATTGTTCACATGTAGAAGAATTACGTTTTACAGTATTTGTGTTGGATTTACATGTAAACACGAGTCCTAATTGTTCACATGTAGAAGAATTACGTTTTACAGTATTTGTGTTGGATTTACATGTAAACACGAGTCCTAATTGTTCACATGTAGAAGAATTACGTTTTACAGTATTTGTGTTGGATTTACATGTAAACACGAGTCCTAATTGTTCACATGTAGAAGAATTACGTTTTACAGTATTTGTGTTGGATTTACATGTAAACACGAGTCCTAATTGTTCACATGTAGAAGAATTACGTTTTACAGTATTTGTGTTGGATTTACATGTAAACACGAGTCCTAATTGTTCACATGTAGAAGAATTACGTTTTACAGTATTTGTGTTGGATTTACATGTAAACACGAGTCCTAATTGTTCACATGTAGAAGAATTACGTTTTACAGTATTTGTGTTGGATTTACATGTAAACACGAGTCCTAATTGTTCACATGTAGAAGAATTACGTTTTACAGTATTTGTGTTGGATTTACATGTAAACACGAGTACTAATTGTTCACATGTAGAAGAATTACGTTTTACAGTATTTGTGTTGGATTTACATGTAAACACGAGTCCTAATTGTTCACATGTAGAAGAATGTTGACGACGTTTTAAAACATTGTCGTAAATAGAGAAATTGCTTATGATAAGCAATTTCGCCCTTTGTCACAATGTTTTCAACTTTATTTAGGAAGCAAGCAAGTTAATACACATACACTTACTAGGATTCAGATGGATAGTGTACGTCTTGTCTTGTCGAAAGTCTAAGTACAAGCGAGAGTAAGAGAAAGGTCCAGGGAAAAGGATTTTATTTCCGGCGAGCAAAGCACCACAGCGGTTCAAAGGTCACTATTGTAAAACACGTACATTGACAGGTACAACAACACTAATTAAAGGTTCTTTTGTAGAGATGTCCTACATGTGTGGTAAGATGTTTTCAACGTCGTCTAAATACTACAGATTTGTTGTATGTTTGAACGTGTTAATTAATGTCCTGTTTACTTATACCGGACATAATTATCGGGAGGCTGTCTCTCAGACTACATCATTATAAATCGGATGAGAGTTAACCCTTATCCTGCTGAATTTGCTACACCGTTACTGTTAAAGTATTGGGTAATCTTTTTCAAGTATGAGTACTATTCGCAATGATCAATGTATGCCTAGATTCGACTGCACGAATGCAAAAGCTGATATGTGTCTACAGTGTCCGTGTGTAGTGTATAATATCATGCATGGTAGGGGGACTGGTACCTTACGTTGTTTTCGATCGCGTATAGCAATATTAGTGTTAAACACCCATTGTTTCCATTCAACGAGAGCGGGAGACAAGGGTTTATTTTCAGTTTTGCTTTACAGATTATTTTGGTTGTTTTTTTTTTGGCCGAATCTGCCCATCACATTACGGCTTTTAACTAGTACATTAGTGCTCGGTGTGTCAGGTAAATCTCAATTCACCTCAGAGTTTGCTCCCCTGTATGGTCATATTAATACTATAATAATGGTAGTAGTGCAATTAGTACTTACGCGCTGAAGGTTGAAATCAGAGTTAAATTAAAGAAAACAAAACACACATTCAAGCAAGCACACTCTTTTAACGACTCTCTTTTGATTTATCGACTGGATTCAGTGCAGTCCGTCACCTTTACGAACTAATTCTTGTTTGCCTATACAGAGTGAAGCCACATTTGGATCTGTTGATTTTGTATAATATCAGACAATTAGTGGCTTTTATCATTTTGTTCACTTGTTAGGTATATGTTTATGTTCACCTCTACGAACGAATTATTGACTGCTGGTATTTTTCAATATAAAAGTGAGGCGACATGTGTGTCTATAATATCAGACAATTAATAACTTTAATGATCAGTAATCATGTTACATATGAAATACAATACCAAAATACCACACATAAATTAAAGCACTGGAAGTACTGGTGGAACGGTTGTGTTGGTATTCATACATTAAGGACAGGCATGTAGTTGCATTTGTATGTACACAAGATATGTGGTTGATAACCACACAAGGGAAGTATCCAGCATGTTTTTGCAGATGTTGACGTTTAAAAAGGTTTCAACATGTTTAAGTAAAAATAAAGCCTTTAAGACAATTTCCTTGTCCTTATGTCTTTTTTTCCTATTTATTTACAAAGTATGATATAAAATGAAAACACAAAAGCATAAAAAAGGACAATTTGGCAGTAATTATCAAAGTTCAATTTTATTTTTCGATACCATTTAAACCTAGGTTTTACGGCTTAATCGGCAATACATAGGTCTTCCCGTTTGTTTGTTTTTTAGAAACGCATGGCATATTTAGTGTTTACTCTGTCAAATGTTCATAGAAATGATAACATTTAATATTAGTGCATTATTCTCAGCCATTTTAGGCTAACAGTTTCATAATTTTTCAACCAGTTTCACTGTATGCTAACATCTTTGCATACGACACAAAATTTACCTTTCAATTTTTTGACTCTGAAGCTCTTTTAGACACTTTCTTTGCCCTCAAAGATCTGTGATTTTTCTTTATTTATTTACGAAGTATGATATCAAATGAAAGCAAGGAAGCAAATATTAGGACAATTAGTCTACTCCAGACAACCAGTTTCATCATTTTTCAAGCAATTTGACTGTATATCCCACCCTGTAAGTGAACCAAGAATGCTTCCATCTTTGCGTCTGACACAAAAGTGACTTTTAAAAAAATCAGTCCAAAGCTCTTTAGGTCACAATACACTAATAAAGTCCTTCTTTGTTTCCATGTAAATCAACCAGTTTAATCCCTCAATTGTCACACTTTCTAAGCGTTTCGCAGGTAGAACACCCTATTCAATTGAAAAGAGTTACCTCTCAGCTTTAGAATAATCCAAAGAAAATGTGTGGGTCATGTTTTATGCAAGAAAAATTCACCCCGCGAAAATGGTTACCATCATTTTGGACGAAATCGGGCCGAGACGAAACTGGTTTTTCACGTTCTCTACTTTCACTTTCAAATAAGGTCAAACTACTAAAAATGCTCAAATCAATCATTTCCAGTGTATCCTATACACATAAACGATGAATTAAAACTAAATATCATATATTCAATGCATTCTGGTGAAGGTATACACTCATTTCTACGCAAACAAATGTTTTTGAGTGACTATTTTGCTGTAGATCTTCATGGCCGCGGATGTATTTGGCATAATTTGACCTCTCAAGTTTTCACTAGTTTCGAGTTAATTTTGGCCTATTGACCTTATTGAGACCTAGCATGATCCATATTTACACTTAGCGTAGATACCATCAAAACAAAAAGTCTGAATAAATATCATCAATTTAAAAAAGCAGCTTCCAGAATTTGAAAAAGATTTTCCTGCACCTAATCCTAGTGACCTTGTTGGTTTATTCAAACTTGGCCTAGATTTCATCTGGACAAACTATCTGACAAAGTTTCAACATGCTCAAATTTAAATTGCGTCTTCCAGAGTTTTAACAAACTGATCCTCAATTTAGACCAGTGACCTTGTTTTTAACCTATATTCGAGTATATTAGATAGTATACAGACAATTATTGTGACACAGTTTCCACATGACTTCCAGAGTGTTAACACGATTTTCTAACAATTTGGCCGAGTGACCTAGTTTTTGACCGGCCAAAAACCATATTCAAACTTGGCCTAAATATCACCAAGATAAAAGGCATCCTAATTAACATCAAATTAAAAATGTTGGTTCCACAGTGTTTACAAGGGTTTTCCATTAATTTAGCGTAGTGACCATGTTTTTAATCGGAGAAGGCCTATATTCGAATTTATTTGATGTATCATCAAGGCATTCATTGTGACAATGTTTAATATGATTAAGATAAATATGTGGCTTGCAGATTGTTCCAAAAAAAAAAATTCAATTTGGTCTATTGACCTTGTTTTTGACCCTATTCGAAATTGGCCTATGTTTCACCAAGACAAACATTTTGATATCGTTTCAACATGTTCAAATTAAAAATACGGCTTGCAAAGTGTTAACACGAATATTTCAATGTGTCTGAGTGATTAACCTTACAGGATTCATTTTTGAAATTAGTTAAGATATTATCAAGACTAACATTCTGACAAGGTGTTCAAGCTGCTGCATTCAAATTTGTCTCAGTAGCTGCCGTCCACTACATCTCCGATGCCTTGCGGAAGGGTTGCCGATAACATTTTGCTAGTTTCGGGAACCTTTCGGGATAATTAATCAATAACATGTGCGAAGCTTTGCCCCCAGGCTCGTTCGGCATGTATTCGCGGAGTGGCATACGAAAGGTTGCGGTATAAACGCCGAAACTTATCCGAAGTAGCCGAATTCGACGCGGAAGGATGCCGACAGTTCCGGAATTGGCTCCCGAATGTTTCCCGATCGTGCGGAAAGGTTGCGGTAACATTGCAGAACATGCTGAAGAGTTACCGCATCGTTGGCGATAGAATGCTGAAATGTTGCCGATTTGAGAGTCGGGGTATATAAAAGATGCCGAACTACTGATTTGTTATCAGTTGCTAGTGGGACACCATGGATGTTAGAGGCCTTCACCCTGCACTTCAGTTTCAAATCCAAGCTGAAATGGATGCAATGCTTGCCTTGGCATTGTATTTGAGACAGAGAAGAAGAAGACGTCATCGATGGTGGGTCCGCCCCTGGCTCACAGACGACAGGAGGCTTCAGTATGGACAGTACAATACATTGATGCAGGAACTCCGAGATATAGATGTCACCTCCTTCAAAAAGTATTTGAGGATCACGCCAACAATGTTTGACGACATACTGCAGCATATAACGCCTCGCATTCAGAAAAGGGACATCAGGTTCCGTAACGCCCTTCCTGCTGGCCTAAAGCTTGCGATGACGCCGAGGTACATGGCTTCTGGGGACACGTACGCCTGCTAAGCGTATGACGTCCGTGTTGCTGCGGAAAGGGTATGCCATTTTGTACCAGAAGTGTGTACTGCCCTGCTTCAGGTGTATACGGATGAAGTTCTGGCCATTCCCAATACTCCAGAGGAAAGGCGTCAACCCCTACAATAAAGTAGGGCATGTCACTGTCAGCATTGGTGATTGGCGAAGGTGGTGGGAAACCAATAGAATTGTCATCCAGACACTCCTTCAATTCAGAATCATTAAATATCTGGCAGTTTGACATGAAGCCCATTCCCCCCAGGTCACACCAGATAAACTTATAGTTTGCATCGACTAACGACAGAAGGACTATGCTAAAGAAGCCCTTGAAGGCTGACTGGTATATTTCACGCCCAATCTCTTTTTGGGTAGCTTGCCCTTGCTTCACCATGACTATATAGTGTTTCAATTCACAACAACAAAAATGTCGATGTTGTCAATCCGAAAACTATTGTCAAACTGACGGCATCGCTTCTGCTGTCGCTCTTTTATAGTTCGGCAAATACGGCTCCTACTCGGTACCCCTTCTGCTGACAATCGCCGTCTTTAGCGACGATTAGGCATCTTTTCATTACATGATCGGCATAGCTTCCGCGTGTATACGCGAAACAGAACTCTTCCACTCGTCGTCTTTGGGGAGCTTTCGGCATCGATTCAACTTCCTTCAGGGACCGCTCGGGATGGCTAACAGATTACGAAGCCTCGCAGAAGGCTTTCCAAAGATGCCGAGTTAATGGTGATGTGTTCCCGAACGTCCCGAATGGTTGCCGATGGTTTGCCGAAGATCCCAAAGCCGTCCCGAATAAAACATTCGGCGTCCAAATTTTAAATCTTTTAAAATTCGGATGCCGAAGTTCTTTCGATCCCGATTTGACCCCGAAGTGCCGATAAGGTTTCCAGAAGTGTTAAGGAAGGACACGGAAGGGTTCTAGAACATCGCGAAGACATGCCGAAAGATCCCGATTTTGCGAATTCCGCTTTCGGGAACCCTTCGGAGGCCTAGTGGACGGCAGGTCTTAGGTGGAGTTGTTTCTCAAATTCGGCCATGTGACCTATGCCAATATTTGATCGATACGTATCTTCGGATAAACTTTCATCAAGATTAGATGCATCGTAGAATGATAAAAAGTAATTGTTGACAACGGACGGACGGACGACGCTGTAAAAGTGATCACAATAGCTCATCTAGAGCACTTCGTGCTGTGGTGACCTAAAATAAAAATCAAATTGAGATCTGTTTATACGATTTAGTCGATGCATTAGAATAAAATATTCATGAATGGGTCTGCAAGCAAAGTTCTAGTAAAGGAATACGAAGCTATAGCATATTCCATTTACAGATTTAAAATATTAACTGATCTGTTTGTCGCGAAAATAAATTACTCCGCTTAGAACTATTTGTTACGGCGGAGCTGCCTGTGTTATTAGGAACGTAGTATCTCCGAAATCCGTTATGAATCCGTTATTAATTGTGTAGTTGGTTGACTCTGGAACGGCTGTTCAGAAACAGAACACCACGTTCACATAGGTTCTATTTTGTTAAAACATATTAATATAGGAAAAGCGAACAATGTACCAGTATGATATATCATACATATGCTACACAAGACGAATTTTGATGATAAGCACCAAAGACACCGCGCATGATTTTGAAGCATGACTTAAGGGAAGCAGATACAGTTCAGTACATTTAAATAACCTGTGCAAATAGACAGGATGTAAATATTTTGAACAAAAAGGCCAAATGTCCCTTTATTTTAAACAAGAAGGAAAAGATGTGCCTATATTGCCTACCTGGCTACCATTGTCTATAATAAAAGGTTATCAAGAGCAGAAAGGGTCAATTTGACGTAGGGATTAGACGTTTTATATGCTACGATCTATCGGATATTCAGCATGTGAAGTTTAGTCGTGAAAGGAAAAGTTTAGTCCTCAAACCATTTGGTTTACCGTTTGCTTAACATTGACTGCAATTATAATGTGTCATACAAGCTGAAGTTTCTTAACTTTTACATAACAAACGTTTTTAAAACTGCTCTAACTAGATCAATTAGATAAACAAAAAACATAGGTGCTGAAATATAAACAGATATTGCCTCTAGTTATAGGTTAAGTATGACACAAGCTTTGGAAGGAGAGATGGAAGTCTATTCTCCTTCCAGTTTAGCAGAAGTAGGATAACAAAAACGGGAGTATATAAATACAAAATACAAAGTGATGTTAACAAGTTTAAAGATATGTATCATCAAAATTGAGCATTTATGAAATTAAAAGAAATAATTCACATGTATAGTCAACATATAGCAAAAATACAATGGCCTGACTGAACAACTGTAACGGGAGGAACGTTTTGAGTTAAGAAATACAACAGAAATAAATAGAAAAAAACATCCCCCGAAACTTTTATCTGAGCTTTGATCAATCGAGTCGTCAATCGAGTAAACCAAACAATTAAAAAGGCGTAGCCTAGGAAGTTGGGGAAAAGTTGTTTCTTAAATCAGTTAATACACTTTATTCATTCATAAAGGTTGTTGTTTTCAAACATATAATAAAGTTTTTCTTAACAATAATGATGTTGGTTGCTCCCTTTTTGATTACGTCACCCCATGGTACAAATTTAAAACCTATCCCATACTGACGCCGCGCTTCCACGCGGCGTCAATAATAATAATAATTAGTGTTATAGTGTACAGGGTGATCTTGGTAAGCAGTACTTTACAAAATATCCTTATAATGCGACAATTAAACAATATTCTTTTCAGCATATATGTGTATTTTGTCTTTCAGAGAAGAAGCGAGCGAGTAAAGGAAAACACAATTACAGAGACTTCTTTCCGACCATGTTTAACTACGTCGTGATTCTATCCCTATTGGCGATTACCAAGTTGAGTGCCCGACCCTTTGGACTAGGCACATTCCCAAGCCTAGTAGTGGTTAGTCACATACGCCACATACCCTAGGGTATTACTGGGGTCGTATTATGGTCTCGTACTGTCGTCATTATATATAATAAATTACTGTTTGACGTTAACTCAGAAAGATTCTGTGATAAAGAACCTTGTATTGTATAATGAAGTAACACCAACTTGGGACTAGGTTATTTAATGACGCATTTGATGCTTAATGTATGAAACATAGATATGTTCTGTGTCTGGCGAAAACTATGTAATAGAGAATCATTCATTAATCATTATAGGTCGGATATAGCTTGAATTTTGATGTAAAATTAAGTGTTTGATATATATGAATAATATATCGATGCTTTTACCAAATGTGTTGAAAATAAGTAAAATAACCAAAACAAAAGAAGTTGGCGATCGCCAGTTTTCCTAGATAACTGAGCGATGACAGACGGTAAACGAGCTATTTTCTATCCTGACACCTACGGACTTCGGTCATTACAAGCTTTAGTCCTGTGTTCGTCGGCCATATTGTAGTCGTATGATATTCGTATGATCATATCATACAGTTGCAGAGTTTCTATGATGACTAACCTATCAATGGTAGTCTATTGTTAGCTGCATGGTTATTTTTTCGAGAGTCTTTCTTTAACTACATTGAGGACAATTAACGTTCTGACGCAACCAAGCTGATGTCCATCGAATGCGACTTTTAAGACCAGTCACATACCAGGTGACCGTTCCCTATTTATTGGGAAACGACCGAGCCATGTATAGTGAAGCGATCTACATGACATACCAAGGTGATTGTCACATGCTAATCGTGCACGGACTTAAACCTGTCATGCGGTCGATTGCAACCAGTCATATCAATTCGCAGCGAGTCTTGCGAAAAGCCGGTGGTTACAGTCATCGATAGCCATACGACGATCTCACGAAAGTCTTCTAAAAAATCCACAAATCAGTCGCAATGGTCTAATTCGAGCGTAGCACAGATGATGTCAAAGGATCAATAACAAGCATTTGTTTTCCAATAAATAACAAGACGAATATTGATGCACAGTATCAAAGACGCCGCGCATGATTTTGAAGCATGACCTAAAGGAAGCAGATGAAGTTCAGTACATTAAAATAACCGGTGCAAACAGACAGGATCTAAATATTTTGAACAAGAAGGCCAAATGTCCCTTTATTTTAAACAAGAAGGCCAAGATGTGCCTATATTGCTCACCTGGCTACCATAGTCTATAATAAAAGGTTATCAAGAGCAGAAAGGGCCAATTTTGACGTAAGGATTAGACGTTTTATATGCCAAGATCCATGAGATATTCAGCATGGGAAGTTTAGTCGTGAAATGATAAGTTTAGTCGTGAAATGACAAGTTTAGTCCTAAAACCATTTGGTTTACAGTTTGCTTAATATTGACTGCAACTATAATGTGTCATACAAGCTGGAGTTTCTTAAAAATGCTGAAATATTAACAGATATTAACTTAAGGTTTAATGCCTCTAGTTATAAGTTAAGTGTAACACAAGTTTTGGAAGGAGAAGGGGAAGTCTATTTTCCTTCCAGTTTAGCAGAGGTATGATAACAAAAACGGGAGTATATAAACAAAAAATACAAAGTAATTTTAACAAGTTTAAAGATATTTATTATAAAGATTGAGCATTTATGAAATTATAAAAAAAAGTTCACATGTATAGTCAACATATAGCAAGAAAACAATGGTCTGAGTGAACAAACTGTATGGGAAGGAGCGTTTTAAGTTTAGAAATACAACAGAATGTTATAAATATGCAAAAACATCCGCCGAAACTTTTTTTCTTAGCTTTGATTAATCGGGTCGTCAGGGCCGTAAACCAAACTATTAAAAAAGCGTAGCCTAGGAAGTTGGGAAAAAGTTATTAAATACCCATTAAATATATTTTGATAACTAAATGACAAACAGTGCTGCAGTCAGGTGAGACAGCTCGTCACGAGTTGACTCATCTAAATATGTATTGTTTGCAAAAACCTCAATATTGCCATTGGCGCTTAAGAGGGTTTATGTTATACTAGGTTATTTTGTCATGGATTTTAATTTGTTTGTTTGACATAAATGTTATTTCTTAATTGATGGTTTTAATCTCTATGAATCGTGTTGTCTTATTACATAATACCGATGAGGTAAGTTGCACGCTAACGTGATCTCCTCGGAGGTTTGAATTTAATTATCGAAACCGATGTTTGATAGTTCTAGACATAACAGGCGGCCATGTATTCAGATTATCTAGCTTCTTGTTACCACTGCTTGGTTAAAACAGTAATGGAGGTGTGAGCAACATATGTTTCTATTTTGACTTGCGACGTAATGCGTACTCTTCCTCCCCCAGACGGATCTTCTGACCTTCATTTAGTTTTATTTAAATCATATTGTATTGCTTTTTCTTGTATTATATATAGTCTTTATACTTGAATCCACAGAGCCAAACATAAAGTAATCTTTATATATAACAAATTAAATAAACGACAAATGTCAGGGCTACAAGTGATGTTGCAACATTATCTACAGCCCGTACTAACGCGTCATTGTCAGGGCTACAAGTGATGTTACAACATCATATACTTCCCTAACTAACGCGTCAATGTCAGGGCTACAAGTGATGTTACAACATTATATAATTCCCTTCCTAACGCGTCATTGTCAGGGCTACAAGTGATGTTACAACATTATATACTTCCCTTCCTAACGCGTTAATGTCAGGGCTACAAGTGATGTTACAACATTATATACTTCCCTTACTAACGCGTCAATGTCAGGGCTACAAGTGATGTCACAACATTATATACTTCCCTTACTAACGCGTCAATGTCAGGGCTACAAGTGATGTCACAACATTATATACTTCCCTTACTAACGCGTCAATGTCAGGGCTACAATTGATGTTAAAACATTATCTACATCCCTTTCTAACGTGTCAATATCAGGGCTACAAGTGATGTTACAACATTATCTACAGCCCTTACTAACGCGTCAATGTCAGGGCTACAAGTGACGTTACAACATTATCTACAGCCCTTCCTAACGCGTCAATATCAGGGCTACAAGTGATATTACAACATAATCTACAGCCCTTTCTTACGCGTCAATGTCAGGGCTACAAGTGATGTTACAACATTATCTACAGCCCTTCCTAACGCGTCAATGTCAGGGCTACAAGTGATGTTATAACAGTATCTACAGCCCTTCCTAACGCATCAATGTCAGGGCTGCAAGTGATGTTACAACATTATCTACAGCCCTTACTAACGCGTCAATGTCAGTGCTACAAGTGATGTTACAACATTATATACAGCCCTTCCTAACGTGTCAATGTCAGGGCTACAAGTGATGTTACAACATTATCTACTTCCCTTCCTAACGCTTCAATGTCAGGGCTACAAGTGATGTTACAACATTATCTACAGCCCTTCCTAGCGCGTCAAAATGCTATCGTTTTAAAACAATTTGTTTCGCACTCTAAATATATTTAATTCACCCAGAAATATATCAACAATTTGAAGCCAATTCAGCATGTAGGTTTGAGGCCTTGAACTAAACAAGAGTTCTGCTACAGATGCATTCGAAATCGTTGGGCAACACAACACGACTCAGAGCTATTGGCTTTGTACAATCAGAACGATTGAGTTACTGAAATCAACTGCTAACAAGGGCACGTTTGTCTGTCATAATCGCCTAAATGCAATGGATTTTGCGATTCTCTAGTAATTATAATGAATATTGTATCGCACACGATCACGCTTGATGCGATTTTAACCGACTGAACATGTGACTTTCAACATTAAGACGAGGACGGAATTGTAGTAGTAGTTTTATATTTTATTTAAGTTATACATACAATATAATAATACAACAGTATAACTTTCACATTTGTTAGTAATAATTGTACATATTGGGTGTATTACCCAGCCATACAAATGGCTTATGAGTCACAAGACATCAACCAATATAAGTACTAATTTGTTCATTTGTTTGCATGGTGTTAAGTTACTAGTACGACTGATCGTTGTTATCGGGACAACAGCGAGTCAGTCCAAATGCAAACCGCACAATCCTAAGCGCTAAAGAGAGAAAGCCATTACCGCCATTGTTAATTTGTTTGGTATGATCGAACCCGCGACCTCCCGCACACGAGGCAGACACTCTACCACTACACCACCGAGGCGGTCCGGAATATTATGATAAAAGATAATAATATGTCGATTAAAGACTGTGAGGTGACTTCTCAAGTCTTAAAACGTCATAAAAACATCTAACGTTCAACCACTACTGATCTTCTTTATCAGTCAAATGATCTCGTCAGATATTATGTTGCAAAGAATACAAACCGGTATTGAATATGTAGGAGTGAATTCTAATTTATTCTGTTCGATATTTGTCAATATTTCTGCTCGCGTGCTTCGTAATGAGTTCATTTATCGGTTCGTGCAACATGACATTCTGATTGTTGGGTTGTTTTTTATAAATGATTTGGGATTTCAAAGATCATTCTTTGAATTTTGTTAATACGAAACTGTCAAGTTTGCATGAAAGTGTTTTTGAATTTTAGTTTGTAAGCCTTCGTTATATCTGCGTTTATCGTATTTAGTCTCTGATGCATTACATTAAAAAGAATTAACTACCTAAATGTACTAAATTAATACCTAGATTATCAAGTCCGCTTCGATGTGAAAAAGCGTCCGCCTCTGTTTCGGGAGGTCAATGTTTCGATCTCCGGCTGGGTCATACACCAAATACTAAAAATGTAAGCAACCTCCCTGGTGCTCAGGATTGTGGGGTCAGAATTACGACAATATCGCTGGTGTCCGGGTAAATCGACCAGTAGTACGGGTAACTTACCCAGGAAAAACCGTGATAAAAATGGGAAACAAATGTTGAAAGCGTATAATACCAAGCGAGCAAACAAAATGTTCTTGTGTCAAGAATATCACAAATTTTCCATGTTGTACTTTTAATAGGTTCTGATTTGTGTTGAAAATAATAGGCTGAAGGGGATTTGAAATAAAGCAAATATATACTGGAACTGAATTAATATTGAAATCTGAAGACATTCATTGTTTATTGGAGGTATTCAATCACCAACTATACAAATAGTTGGTCACGTATTGGTATTTGAAATGTATTTTACATACAGTATCCGAACTTTGGAGGTTTGACGACCAGGAAGGATCCCCGCAATCAAACTGGCTGGTGTCAGGATAAATTGACCAATAGCACTGGTAACTTACCCAGGAAACGCCGTGATATAACTGAATTATTTTTGAAAGCGGCTTAAAACAACAAACAATCGGACCCTCCCAGTGACGGTAATGACCAAAAACTGACCACAAACTGACTATACATGTATATAATATGGTGGTAAATACTATTTATGGCAATACTAATATGCTGTTTATTAGGGTTTTACGCCGTTCTCAACCTTGTTTCAGTTATTTCACTTATTCATGATCCCTGGGACACCCGGTTCCAAATCCGAGACACTTATCACTAGGCCATGGCGGATTCCTATATCAATATGCATTGCAATACTAATAGCTATGAACATGTATCCATATGTTAGGAGGTTATATCTTAACGCTTTCCATCATTCAGACGCTTTCTGACGCCTCTGCAGCAGACGATTTTTGAAAACATTGTGACAAAAAGAGAAATTGCTCAAGATTTCTCCTTTTGCCAAAAAGTTTTTACTTTTTTCCAATTATTATTATTTCATTAACAAGTGTTTTCTACATGTTTACCTTGATGTTGCTTTGCCGTATGTTGGTAAGGGGATTATTTTTTTTCTTCTGGGTAATACTTTACCTGATACATTAGTCCGGAAAGATTTTATTTGCACGCGCTTTCTGCTCTACACGATGGACTTACTCAGTATGAACTTTAAGTTACAGTTGCAACAGGTTTTCTTGTTTGAAGATTGTCGCCCGAAAAATGAGAAAATCAGTCCCTCTAACGCGTTCAGTGCTGAATGTTTAAAGTCGACTTGTCAAGCATTAAATTTGAAGGACTCTATCATCCAATTCTAGGAATAGTTAAAATAAATATTGAGTTGAGCAGCAATCAGTGTAGAGCCTGGTCCCACGGCGGAACTGAGGGTACAGGCTTCATAAATTCGGCTACATAAGCCAATTCCAGCGAATCGAACGCTCGCTGATCAAGATGAGGGAACATGCTTTTCAAAATCTGTTCCAGACGCCAAAAAGATAAGATTATGTCAGGGAGCGATTGGAATGCATCGTGGAACACGATGATGTTACAGGCTTCACAAAATCGGTTTCGACAGTCAACATGTTAAGATGATAACTGCAACTGGAATTCTTAAATGGACAAGGCTGTGTTACAGACTCCAGAAATTCGGTTTCAACAGTCAACATGTTAAGATGATGTCTGCGACTGGAGCGCTTTAATGGACAAGGCTGTGTTACAGGCTCCAGAAATTCGGTTTCAACAGTCAACATGTTAAGATGATGTCTGCAACTGAAATTCTTTAATGGACAAGGCTGTGTTACAGGCTCCAGAAATTCGGTTTCAACAGTCAACATGTTAAGATGATGTCTGCAACTGGAATTCTTTAATGGACAAGGCTGTGTTACAGGCTCCAGAAATTCGGTTCCAACAGTCAACATGTTAAGAAGATGTCTGCGAGTGGATCGCTTTAATGGACAAGGCTGTGTTACAGGCTCCAGAAAATCAGTTTCAACAGTCAACATGTTAAGATGATATCACCGATTAAAACGCATCAATGAATAAGGCGGTGTTACAGCCTTTACAAAATCGGGTCCAGCAGCCAATACGTTAAGATGATGTCTGCGACTGGAATGCCTTAATAGACAATGCGGTTGAACAGGCTTCGCATAATCGGTTCGAAAAATGAAAATGTTAAGTTGATGCCAGCGACTGGAACGCATCGCTGAACAAGGCGGTAGTACAGGCAAAATAGTGGTACAAAATTGGTTCCAAAGGCCAAAGTGGTTAAGATGATGTCTGCGATTGGATCGCCTCGCTGGATATGACGGAAGTACAAGCTTTGCAAAATTGGTTCCAGCAGTCAAAGGGTCAAGAAGATGCCAACGACTGGGACGCCTCGCTGAATACGGTGTTGACTGACGGATATTATATAAGATGGCATTAAATTGTTCGATTATTCCTTTCTTCCGCTTCCGTTCAAATGTTGATAATTAAGTACTGAGATATTAATGAGTTGTGCCAGACAAAAATGCAATGCATTCATTTGGTTTTGTATTTCAATGCATCAGCAGTATTTATAACATATACAAAATAAATAAACGGTGTGTTTTGAATTAAATACTTTTATACATAAAACGTTTTAGATAAATTTGTTGAACATTTGTATTTCACCATATCCTATCATAAAACTTGGCTAAAGAAGAGTTCTGAATAAGGAGGAATACTATTGTCTGTTTCAATACCGGGAATTTATTATTACATTATCAAACTCTATGTTGTGTGTTCGCAAACTATCGTTTATTTGAGTAAGTTCTTATAAGTACGCACACAATAGGGTTTAATGGTCAAATAAGTATACTTAGATATAAAGGTTATCCCTGATCCAGATCTCTAGTCACAAGTATTCACATTGTGATGAAGGCACACTAACCAGCTTAATGACTGTCCCGTTAAATGCCACTTATATTTCCTCACTTTTGTTGTGACGCAATAGAAATTATCACAAACTTCCTTTCTACCCATAGTCTATAGGGTTTCTCTAATAAGCTTCTTAACAACGGCCGATCGACATTCATGAATGCTTCACCGGGCCTACAAAATGACGAAGACTGATTCCAGAGTTAATGAAATATGTATACAGAGTCGGGTCTTTTGTACCGGAGTCTATCGTCATCATTCAATATACCAATTCAAAGAGGCTTTTAATCAGGAAAAATTGTGTTAATGAATTAATCAAGTTGATTGGCAGTATGCACTATTTTATCTAGTTGACAGAAATCACTCAATAAATGACATTTGTTCGTTCATACAGAACACTGTTTCTATACCGTCACATATGAAACTATGTGGATAAAATGTCACGTACGTCAAAAATAAGTACAGTGAACTCGCGATATCTCGAAATCAAAGGCATTCATAAATATATATACAACAATTAAAGTACATGTATATATATTGAATATATTTGAAAAACATTGTCGCAAATGGAGTAATTGCTCATTCGAGCAATTTCTCGATTTGCCGCATGGCTTTCAAAAAATCAGCTACTACAGAAATGTCAGAAAGCCCCTGCAAGTGGAAAAGGGTTAATATAAATGAGGCGCGTCTATCTATTTAGGGTCGTATTACATCTCCACAATGGGTTCGTTGTAGTACATTACACGGAGTTGTATTTGTCAACAGAGTCGCCGCCCAACTATAAAACACCGAGGAAGGGTGCGGTGCACCCATGCTTTCGATACAATGTCGCTTTCAAAATTGTCTAAAATAAATAATTTCTTTTATTTATCAGACATATATTATAAACTTAGGAAATATACTTTACTTTTCATTGATATACCGGATCTTTTATCACGATTTGGAGTTCATGTATGTTGTAATTAATCACGCAGGCCGAAGGACGACTTCATTCATAAAATGCTATGCCAAGCGTTGGAACGCATTCGAACTAGGACCCGTTGTATGAAAAATACGCGGGAGGGAATTTCAACAGCCAAATATAGTTCCGGAAGGTTAGAGTGATATATACTGTGCACGGTATATCACGCTCAAATCCCTCTTTTCATATAAAAGAGAAATTGTCAATAGTGTTAGAATATAATTTCAACAGTACTTCACAGTGATATATCACGGCGACATGGATCAATTATTGCTGGATGACAAACCAGTACTAGGCTAGGGAAAGTACCTTGTCCGCTGGAACTGAGCCATGCCTGTCGCAATCAGGGATGTATTATAGTGTCATTATACTGAACACTCGTTCCAGTGCTAGTCGAATCAACCAATCAAATTACAACATTTAAAAAGCACACAACGGAGTGCTCGATGTGTTAGGTAACCTGAATACACGACAGGAATACACATCGGGATACCCGAAATAAACAATACTACCCGTGGATCAGTTGTGATACATATGGTGGACGATTTATGCCATCTTGTGTTGGTGCTATACCAGCAGGACGCTTACACTTCTTCACGCCGTCACGCCATAACGTATAGTGTTGTTGTTTTGGCACATTAACATGAAAGCACACCAATACGACAAAATGACGTACCAACACGACAACCACGGTCAAGGAATGTGTCGCTCATGTGTACTACTGTGTTAGTGACCTCGCCAAATAGACACATCGCCAATCATCTGTTGTGATCTCTCTCAACAACGAGTTCAATATAGGTCGTGTTCGACCGGTAAGTTGTAACTCTCACGTGTTGTCGTGTTTGCGCCCTGCCAGAACGCTAGAACGCCAGTACGCAGGAACATCATTACGCCAGAATGCTAGCACAATATAACACATGCAAGCAAGCACACTAGAACGCCAACACGCCAGAACGCCAGTACGCAGGAACATCCTTACGCCAGAACGCTAGCACAATAGAACACATACACGCAAGCACACTAGAACGCCAACACGCCAGAACGCTAGCACGAAAGCACACCAGCACACCAGAACGCCAGCACGCCAAAACTCTAGAATACCAGAACGCTTGCACGCCAATACGAAACGACAGAAAAAAACGACAATGGATTGAACCTACGTAGCACTGAGCGCTTACATGGAAATTACCCCGACGACTGCTAAAGGATCTGGGCCTTTTTCAATATATGTCGTTTTCGCCCGTTAAGTTGTCGCTCTCACGTGTTGGCGTGTTTGGGCCATGCCAGAACGCCAGTACGCCAGAACACCATTACATCAGAACGCTGTCACAAAAGAACACCAGCACGCCAGCACGTCAGAACGTCAGAACTCCAGCACACCAGAACGCCTACACGCCAGCACGAAATGACGGGAAAAAGCGACAATGAATACAACCTCCATAGCACTGAACGCTTATACGGAAATTATCCCCGACGAATGCTGAATGCTGGAGGATCAGGGCTTTTGTGTGTGTGCCCTTAAACAAAACTTTTGGCACGACCCAATAGACGAGTTAAGTCTATATCTACGGATGAAAGAGTTAGAGAATAAAGCGCGTTGACATTTATTTTTTACAACGAGTGATATGTCTTTGTCAAACATGGTTATTTAATTATGGTTACAAGTTTCACCTTGTCAGGGCTCGGACACATACTACTCTTACCGTAAATTAGTAGCAGACATTCCATTATTGAAAAAAAATATGGTGCAGAGTGGCTTCATTACATTATGTTTGTTATAAATAACCTCAAAATGTCGTCTTTCATTTGTCATATTTCATTTACCGCTAAAAGTACAACGGGGGCTACACATCCAACGAATCGAACCCCAACTGTGTCTTTCAATCTTACCATGATTGATAAGTTAATGTGACTATCGCCGTTCATCTTTGACCAATGGTCTAAATAGTCTATATGAGAAGGTAGCCCGTTTCCTGGGAAGACTGTTACGTGTGTAGTACATATGTGAAAAAGCATGTTAGATGAATTTGGTACCATGAAATGACTGAAATTCCATTTAAACCGGTGTTAAATTCAAACAACCCGATCAATTCAGACAAGCTTTCATTCGAATACAACCGCATGTGATAAATTTGACCAGCTATAATAAATGAATCGTCAAAAATAAAGGCTGTAGAGAATTAAGCAAATTGCATGTTTTGTAATAAGACGATGTCAAGAAACGAAACGCCTCATAGGATAGGTTGACTGACGGATACTGTATAAAATGGCATTAAATTGTTCGATTATTCCAGCGCTTTCTTCTCCTTCCGTTCTTCTGCGGGTCATGTTGTACGGAGATATTAATGAGTTGTGGCTGACATATATATGAGCCGTTCTACGAGAAAACCAACATTGTGGACTCTGCGTAAAGTATCGAACCGGATTAGCCTCAGCATGACGCGCAGGTTAACCCGGACAGACACTTTCCGCCTCCTGTAGATTTTCTGTTTCAGGAATCATTACTCTATACGACGGAACGTGTCGGCCCGGATTAGCCTGAGCAGGCTTATCTGGGTCGATACATTACGCAGAGTCCATAATGTTGGTTTTCTCGTGGAACGGCTGACATACGTTCAAGCAAAATGTTTTAGCTGACATAGCTTTCTCATTTAGAACTTCCCCAAAATGAGTATTGTAAAACACGATGGGTGAATTTGTGAGATACAAAGAAATAAGTACATTAAGTCGCCCAAACTATCAAGGGGCAAGTATAACTTAATTATATTGTTACGATTTGAAACGCACACAGATGGCTAGTGAAATAGGCACATTCGAGTTTGCAGGGACGGTTATATTTTGTTTGATTTGTTCACATTTAACCATGGTAACTGTATGACTGATCAGTAAAAGGTTAGGAGATCGGGTTGTATTTGAACTCCGCCTTTGGTCGTCAATGTCGTAGACATATGTGAACGGTGTAGGTTTTAGATCATGCACATCTGTTCCGTCTAATTATAATCTACAGTTGACAGAAGCTTCTAACAAGCTTACGTAAATAATAATATGTCCCACAGTGAAGATGGATCTTAATCAGAATGTACATTGATGCACACACATACTTGACAAGCCAACGTGACGGGCTCAAATGAGCCGTCCCGCGACATTGTGGACTGCGTAAAGTATCGACCCGGATCAGCCTAAGCAAGCCGCGCAGGCGAGCCCGGACAAAGTCTTTTCGCCTACTGTGAATTTTCTTTTTAGGAATCATTACTCTATAGATCTATCACCCTGAGACGGAATGTGTCGGCCCGGATAAGCCTGCACGGATTATGCAGGCTGATCTGGGTCGATACATTACGCAGAGTCCACGATGTTGGTTTTCTCGCGGGACGGCTCAAATGATCTTCGTCAACATGAACATAAGTGTTCTTTTTTTTTACAAATGTAGATCCAGATCAGCTTACATACACACATACATATACTTACATACATACATCTGAATCCTTCAGCATTTACTAAGAATGCAAAGGACTTTAAAACAATATTCCAGTAGATAGTGTAAACAACGACGATCGGATTGTAGAAATGTATCAACTTATCCTACACTATATAAGTCAGAGGGAACATTGTCCCGGTCGTGGCTCAAATGCAAGCGTTGTCTTGTTGTGAATGCATATGTTTGTGCCTTGAGTTGTTTTAATGAAAATCCATCAATGGCACTCAGTCAAGCGGCGATAGCATTGCGAACGATGCCTCGGTGTCCAGATAAAAATAAATCTCCTCGGTCGTGTAGTGGTATAGCGTCGGGAGGTCGCGGGTTCGACCAGTACTACTGGTTACTTTTGCGGGAAACGCCGTAATATAACTGAAACATTTTTGAAACATCAAACAATAAAGCAATCAATCAGGATAGAAATAATAATACCGAAACTACTGGTAAATTAACCAGGAAACGCCATGATATAACTGAAATTCTAGCGAAAGTGACATAAAACGCAATACAAACAGTTCACCGTTTAAATCGTTTTTGTTGCATCGGACGCTTATTAGTTTGATATTGCACGTATCAAAACGGTTGATGAACCACAAATAACATTAGTAAAACAATTCTGAACTATAACGGCATTTTAGCCGTTTCTCAATGATACTGTTTATTTTGAAGACGGTCCAGTTTAATTCACAGAAGTCGGTTCAACGAAGTATTATATGGGTTAACTAACAGAACAAGAACGCTTGAACCGTTTACCTTAACTCTTTCAGCGCCAAATTGTTTAAAGTAGACTCTTCCGATTTTAAAATTGGGCGTCTCCATTTCCGATTTAATAGGAATTTTGAAACTAAAATGCAAACAATGCTGATTTCAGGTGAGACAGCTCGTTACAAGCTGACTCACCTGAATCTGCATTGTTTGCAAACATCAAAATATTGCCATTGGCGCTGAAAGAGTTTAGGGGTATTTTTAGAGATGTATGAAAGGATAGTTTACATAGAACTACAGCGAACTTGCGATATCTCGAACATGCGGAAACTCGAATATATCGTTTGACACGAACCATTTCCTGAAACGGATCTGTCATTTAAAAACGCCATATAAGCAGTTCTGAACTGCTGCTGCCCTGTTTTCTTGATATTATGTTATCACTGGCTCACTTTTCATAATACAGTTAAGTATAAATGAATTACGAGGCTGGTAAAACATTAATTATTTAATTCCAACAGTCACACGAACACGTCGATAACTCGAAGTAATTTATGGATGCCTTCGAGTTGGAGTAATCGCGAGTCCACAGTATATATTATTTGTTTTATTTGGTTTTAACGCGGTTTTCTACATTATTTTAGTTATATCACGGCGACAGTCCACTTCTTCATGAACCCTGTGTAAACAAATCAGCGCTAGGCTTACGAAATATAACTACCCAAGGGCCCTCCATCATGAGACCGCCGCGACGGGGAATCGCGAACCAGGGTCGCCCGGTTTAAAGTTCCCCGACCCCTAACTACTCGACCACGGCGGATTCCTTCACAGTATATAGTAACTTGACCTTGTGTATTCACCATGTAGCTGGCAAATGTAGCTTGACCATGTAGCTGACCATGTAGCTGGCAAATGTACACAGACAATAACTAAGTTTTGGTCAACTGTTAGTATGATTTCGATATAGTGTTCGTTATCAGTGTGGAAAAGGAGGCATAACTCGTTTTTTTTCATAACGTATTCAAAAGTACTTTGTGGTCTGTATCAGGGAAAGGGTAAATTGACTTCAGTAAAACCGACGAACCCTAGGTAATATCCGTTTGGTATCCTATTTCGGATGACCTTGTCCGGATACGAGGCCTGTATTTATTTGTTTTATTCCGTGTTATCGTCAAACTGCGGTCATTTTATATGATTGAGCTGATTAATTCTGTAAAGAGCCGCAGTATCGCGTGGTAATATTATTTGGATTACTTTTGTTCGCAGTTTGTCCAACTGTGTAGACTGAATGGTCATGTGTACGGAGATCATTTTGTGTTGGCTTACGCATTTTGTGCGTGCTTTTTTTACATCGATTGTAAACCAAGTATTTACAACTAAAATGTCTGTTTGCATCAGACAAATTTTGGAAAACATTGCGACAAAAAAGATAAATTGCTAATAATGAGAAATGTCTTCTTTTGTTACAATATTTTCAACACTAGCTACTAAGTAAACTCTCCTTTATGGAGATTATTCAAAAGTTGTAGCCAGCTGCAGATTTGTTGTATGTGGGAAAGGGTTACATGTAACCAGGGTCGTTTTCAGATTGTCCCACCACTTCGAGCACTCGGGCACGTGCTAGCCAAATCAACCAATCAAATAACAGCTTTGACAAGCACTCTCCTTACATTCGGTGTGATACAACCAATCACGCATGCCAAGTGCTTGAAGAGATCACACATACCCGCTCTCACTGGTATTGAGTCTAAATAACGCTGCACCAACAGCAGTTTGTAGTTGTTTAAAGAGAAATGTAAGTTATGTTAACGGTAATTTTAAATATCGAGTTTATCAGGCGTCACATAATGTGTAAAGGCTAGCATGGAACAATCACCTGTTGACATTCTGCGTATGTTGATATGGATAAATATTGGTCGCAAAGTTCCTTTTTTTTTTTCGTCGTGCAAGGCTCATGTGATTGTTCCATGCTAGCCTTTACACATTATGTGACGCCTGATAAACTCGATATTTAAAAAACATTTTGCAAACAATACTGATTCAGGTAAGTCAGCTCGTAACGAGCTGTCTCACCTGAAATCAGCATTGTTTGCCTTTTAGTTATCAAAATAGTCCAAACTTGTATTACATGAGAAATGGAGACGCCCGATTTTGAACATGGAAGAGTCTACTTTAAACAATTCGGCGCTGAAAGAGTTAATTAATACGGGTGTCAGTGCGTACAACCTTGTTGAACCAAGTTATGCCTAGGCGGGCGGATATCTATATCAATCATTGTCCTTCGTTATCTTTGAGATTTGAGTGACATAATGACTGTGACGTTATAGATTCCGTCCTGAACTACTTGTCCTTAGAATGCTTTCATTCATACTAATTGTCATATATGTCATTCATATGAATGTGTTTGTCATAAGACCTATATTCAAGGTTTAGAACATTTATCTCATATCTTAGAAAGGTCTGCTTTGAATTCATCTGAGGAAAAAGTTGTCATCTCTGGAGGTGGTCTTTAAGGATGAGTTCCCATATTGTAGGACAATGAGACGTTTTTTGTTTTAATTAATTAATGACTTGTATGTGGTGGACTTATGTGTTAACCCTTTCCCACTTATAGACACAGTTTGACGCATATACAGCAGACAACACTTAAAAACATTTTGTAAAGTAAAAGATGGTTCATAATAAGCACATTCTCATTTCGCTACAATAGTTTCAACTCTATTCAATATAAACATTAGTATCTATATAAATTGTCTATACTTATTATGCCCAGTTTTTTTCAAAGCCGTCTGCTTCAGATTCGTTATATGTAAGAAAGGGTTAATGAAAGTCGTGGTGCCTATAATATGAATACACTATGAGAAGGGTAAACGAGATGTGATCTAGAAATACAACATTACATTTATTAACCCTTTCCCACCTACAGCGCATTTTGACGCATTTGTAGCAGGCTACTTTTGAAAACATTGTGACAAAACGAAAATATTGCTCATAATGAGCAATGTCTCTGTTTGCCACAACGTTTTTAACTCTTTTCAATAATTTTAATTTCGTCTATAGAGATTTACCATATGTTGAGAACATATTTTCAAAGTCGTAATAATTACTGTCAGTATGAAAGGGGTTAAAGGCATCTCTCCAATCGGTATATATCTGTACTGTTCACAAATAGGTTACATAAATCGTCCAGGAACCTCTGGTAAATATTTGCCATTTAAAACAAACTGTATGTGGCAGATTCATCCGTCTTGGATGTTGCATTTTTCAAAAGGGCGAATTATATATAATAGAAATAAATGTCCTATCATATCAGCAAATGAGCCGTCCCACGAGAAAACTAACATTATGGTATCTGCGTAAAGTATCGACCCAGATCACCCTAAGCATGCCGCGCAGGATAACCCTGACAGACACTTTTCATTACTTTAAACCTCTATTCAACTAAGATAGAATGTGTCGGCCCGGATTAGCCAGCGCGGGCTGCGCAGGCCGATCTGGGTCGATACATTACGCAGAATCCATAATGTTTGTTTTTTCGCGGGACGGCTCAAATGTTTGTTTCGCTAGCTGTAAATATCTCAGCTAACACCTAGTTTAACAATATAAAATCCAATCAGGTTGCGCAGCGTGCATTCGTAGTATTTAGTTATTTAAAACGGATATTGCTCGTCTTGAGCAGTTTGTTCTTTTCCAACAATGTTTAGAAAAGTCGTCAGCTGTTCCTGCTTCAAATATGGTCTGTATCCGGGAAAGGATTAACCCTTTCCCACATACAATACATCTGCAGTAGACGACTTTGTAAACACCTAGGCAAAACTATCGAAAATCCAACAATATGAGGCTATAATTATTAGATAGAGTTAACATCATTGTGACAAGGTTTCAAATGTAGTCTACTGCAGACTGTGTTAAAAACGCGTGTGTATGTGGGAAAGTCTATTTTAAAAAAACATGACCTTCAAGATTGGCATCATGTCGTTCAAATTATTCTCCACCTTTTTTTTTCGTTTTTTCATTGCTTTCTAAAAAAGCTTTGCTCCCTCACGGACAATGCTTTCAAGTATTGACCTTTTACAGACGACATCAGACATATTTGCAGACGGCGGCTTTTGAAGAAAATGATTGTAGAATAGGGAGAAATTGCTGAAAACTAACATTTTTTTCATTATCAACTGTTGTACCGTAAGCCTTTCCTACATACAACACTTATGCAGAAGACGACTTAAAATCATCTAAACGAATCTATTGAAAATATCTTGATATGATAGATTAATTGTTAAATAAAATTGAAAACATTGTGACAAAAGGAGAAATTGCTCATAACACCGTTGGCCACAATGCTTTCAAAAGTCGTCTGCTTCTATTACGTCAAAATGCGTCTGCAGGTGGGAATGGGTTAAGCACCCAATAGTTACAGATTTAGCATTTATTTCATGGATGTTTAATAACCGAATTAATGTTTCCATGTAAGACAGTGTTCCGGGAAAACCAAACTTAATATGTTTAAGATAAGTGTAGATTAAGGTCTGCCCATGTATTCACGTCGTCCAATGTCCATTCCTTACAGTTTCATTCCATCCTTAATCAAAGTTTAACCAATATTAGCATTTACACATTTGCTACTATACCATCACTCAGGCGATCGATTAAGGACGGACCATCATGGTCCTCTTGTTGTTTGTTAATTTTATGTTTGTTATTGTAATTCAGTACATTATTATGTTACACAGTCAGGACGTGAGAAAATGTTAGTTTTCCTTGTTCATACAAAGTGCTCAATGTTTGCTATTGTGATTACCTGTTGTCCTGCGTCTGCCCACCCTTTACCTTTTGTATTCATTGGATGCTGCATTTTTCACTGGATCTTCATGCATCTTGATCAGACTGAAGTAATTTGACACACCCTTGGTGACACACCCTTGATGACACTCTACATAGATTAGGGCTCACACCGTCATTAGCCATTTGAGCCATTGGCTAAAAGTGGCGCAGAAAAAAATGCATGTGGCTTAAAAAAAAACTCTCCAAAAATTGGATGCAAAAAACCTCTGTGCTTAAGTTATCAGAAAAAAGTTCATTCTTTAGGATCAGACTTTAATGACCGTGTATTACATAGATCTTGCTAGGTAAGAATGCGTGATTAACACCTTCAAGTTGAGTGTAACATGGATTAGAAGGTCACTTGAAGATTATTAAAGTAGAAAAATGTCGATCTGAGCAATTATACTGCTTAAGAAGTTATCAGAGCTTGATTTTCCTATACGTATGTACATAAACAACTAGCTACGTTATGTTACACAGGTGAACGAATAGGCTCATACTGGTCCACGTGTTTATTAATTATTTCAAAGAAAACTACGTAAATTGTCTATTTCTACCTTTATGACCATCATTTATGTTACATCCTGCAGATTTTCACACTTAAATATACTATAACATGCTGGCTATCTCCCTTGTGTAATCTCACACGAGCATTGCAAACTTGGCAGTGGTTATAGTAATCTAGTAATCTAGTCTGAATATTGTTGACATATTCAATTTAAACAAGAAAAATCTTTAAAAAAGATAAACGTCGATCAATATGAGAAAACACTAAGAAATGGAACATGCGCATATTATTTGACTTGAATATCAGAAAGGTTTGTTAATAATCAAAACAATCAGTGATTTTCCATGAATTATAAAATTTGCCCAATAATGTTATTTATCTAAGAATTCACAGCTCCTTGAATTGGTAATGCATTATAATCTTGAACCAGTTGGAACATCGTACGATTAGAACATTGTTCTTTAAAAGATATAGAATCGGTAATCGAGTGTAGCTTGCCGAGAATACGTCACATGACGGGGCTCCCAAAAGATGTGTATAAGTTTCAATTGACGATAAATAACTGAAAACTTATCATGTTTCAAAAGTAATTAATATTTTGCTCTTAAATATTATATTTCATATGTTTTCACTGATTGTGTGCACTGAAATTTATTTCTTAAGGAAGACAATCAAAGGTTAGTATGCAGAACATTTCATTTTAAAACTTCACCTTATTAGTGCCTCTCGCAGGATCGCCAACTTAACTATGAACCAACCAATCAAAATGTTTCATTTCCTTTATTTCTTCGACATTATTCATTAAATACATCATTTGATTGGTCTACAATCTAGCTCATTTGTTTAACATCTAGGTCAAAACTGAGGTTAATCGTCTATCGACGAAAACAACATGGGTATAGTAAAATTAAACTGCTTTTTCAAAGTGACTAACCTCATTGGTAATGGAAGGCATTCATATTTGACAAACATCTCTTGTGCCACCAGTAGTTTCAGTGCTTTGATTTTAATTCTAGAAAGGTCAAACTGTACGTTACTTAGTGCATCTCTTTTAATATGTGGTACGATCGGGAAACCTTCTATTCTGTCGGGTTTCATCGAATAAGTCTATAATCTTTTTAGACATGCAGGTTCATTTTCACGGATCTGCAGCAGACGCCTTAAGAAACCTTATTGAAAAAGGAAAGAACGAGTTTGTCTTTTAGCAACAATGTTTTCAACTCTATTAAATAATTACAATTCCAGTTATCTTGGAAAGGGGGTTTAAACAATGAACGAACAACATACATGAACGTTTCAATCAGCCAATACCTTGTCCCCAACTAAACAAAGGAAGAAAACTGACACGACATTCTATTCTATCGTTATACATATGCCCATAATTGCCTATTTATTATTGTCTTTCTGAAAAAGAAAGATACCAACACAACACGTTTCCATTTTTTTTTTTTATGTTTATTTGTTTTTCTTTTTTTTCTTAATTATTTTTCTTTTGAAAGTGACTTATAGGGCCATGGTGTTATTTATTACTTTTTGTACCATTGTTTTGTTGATGTACATAAACATGTCACTATAAATAAATATTAACTCACTTATACACTATTTGTCTGATTATTAACCAAACAGAGACTGACAAGTGAATGTATTATTTCAAGTCATTTGATTAACACACTTGGACAAATATACTTATTTGTCAGACACAGAGAAAAACTCGAATGAATAGTTTGAAAAACATTATTACTAGAGACAATCCATTTCGGAAGAAACACAATGTGAGCCGGTCCACGAGAAACCAACATTGTGGAATCTGCGTAAAGTATCGACCCAGATCAGCCTAAGCATGCCGAGCAGGCTAACCCGGACAGACTTTTTTCGCATCCAGGGGATTTTTTGTTTCATGTATTATAAGAATATACCACTACCACCCCCCCCCCCCACCCCCCCCCCCACCCCCCCCCACCCCCCCCCCCCCCCCCCCCCCCCACCCCCCTCACCCCTCCCCACCCCTGAGACGGAATGTGTCGGCCCGGATTAGCCTGCGAGGACTGCGCAACGCAGAGTCCATAATGTTGGTTTGCCCGTGGAACGGCTCATGTCTAGATCAGTGTGTCAGTTCATCCTCTCCCACACACAACAAATCTCCAGCACACGATCTTAAAAGCATTTAGTCAAATGCATTGACATATCCATAAGTAAATAACAAAGTTCATTGATAGATTTGAAGTCAATATTGCGGAGGGAGAAACTGCGCATTATGAGCAATTTCTTCTTTAGCCACAATGTGTTAAAATGATCTGCTCCAAATTCGTCAAAATGAGTATGCTTGTCGGAAAAGGTTGATTTACAAGGCTGAACAATCCAGTGAGAGGTACATGTAAAGATGTGTTTTGGTCAATAAACTTGAACATTCTGTCATACAGACTTAGTTGACAGATGTAATTAACTGACATGAATTCAACATGAAATGCGCATCCACGCAGGAAAGTAGATCTAAGACAAGCGTTTCCATTGTAAATCAACTTCAGCCCACACTTTTCTACTGTCTAATCTAGGTGATGATACCTTATTAAAATATTCTTTGGCTCGTTGGCGAATATTTGAGAACAAGATCAGACTGCATTTGTACACAGGCCGCAAATGCCCGAAAGTCTTTGTTTCTCTGACGATGTTCTATTAGCAATATGATCTTCTCGCTACAATAAGTTCGAACCAGGAGGCTATTAGATCGTAACCATGTGTAGCACTCTGGCCAGCTACACCATATTGTCCATGAGGAAAACACAGGTAAATAAAATATATCGTATAGTGGTACTTTTCGTAAGTTTTATTGTGAAGATATAATTCGAAGGTTAACCCTAGAGAGAGTCCCTTGACTCTATCCAGACTCCATGCCTCTCTCTCTCTCTCTCCCTCTCTGTCTCTCTGTCTCTGTCTCTGTCTCTGTCTCTGTCTCTGTCTCTGTCTCTGTCTCTGTCTCTGTCTCTCTCTCTCTCTCTCTGTCTCTCTCTGTCTCTCTCTGTCTCTCTCTCTCTCTCTCTCTCTCTCTCTCTCTCTCTCTCTCTCTCTCTCTCTCTCTCTCTCTCTCTATCTCTCTCTCTCTCTGTCTCTGTCTCTCTCTCTGTCTCTCTCTCTCTCTCTCTCTCTCTCTCTCTCTGTCTCTCTCTCTGTCTCTCTCTCTGTCTCTCTCTCTCTGTCTCTCTCTCTCTCTCTGTCTCTCTCTGTCTCTCTCTCTGTCTCTCTCTGTCTCTCTCTCTGTCTCTGTCTCTCTCTCTGTCTCTCTCTCTCTCTGTCTCTCTCTCTGTCTCTCTCTCTCTCTGTCTCTCTCTCTCTCTCTCTCTGTCTCTCTGTGTCTCTCTCTGTCTCTCTCTGTCTCTCTCTCTCTCTCTCTCTCTCTCTCTCTCTCTCTCTCTCTCTCTCTCTCTCTCTCTCTCTCTCTCTCTCTCTCTCTCTCTCTCTCTCTCTGCATGTCTCTCCCGCTTCCTCAAAAACATACATTTGCTGGCGCCGTATACACGTGATATCCCGTATATATAGTTATACCCTCAATGGATCTAATACCTCACGTGTATATCCCTAACCTCATTGTGTTACACTGGGTACGTGAGTTAGAACCCTGACTTGGCCATTCATTATTTCCGATGATTGACAAAACTCAGTGTGACGAGCGTTATTCGTCTTCCAAAAATTTGCTAAATGAGCCGTTCCCCGAGAAAACCAACATTATGGACTCTGCGTAATGTATCGACATAGATCAGCCTGCGCAGTCTGTGTAGGCTAATCCGGGCCGACACATTCCGTCTCAGAGGGTTAAAGGTATATGGTAATGTTCCTGAAACAGAAAATCCACAGAAGGTGAAAAGTGTCTGCGGGATTAGCCTGTACGGCATGCTTAGGCTAACCCGGATCGATACTTTACGCAGAGTTCACAATGTTGGTGTTCTCGTAATTCGGCTCAAATGTCTAGGTCGGAAGGTAGCCAGTTGCCTAAGGAAAGAGTTGGGTTGCATAATACAAGAATATAGACAATATTGTAATTTCTTCTATTTTTTTTATTATAGAAATTGCATTGAAAAAAAAGATCAAAATGTATAACAACAATAACGGTTTACTGCTGAATAATCATCACTATATTATCCCTTTCCCACAACATGCGGATGTATTTTGACGCATTTGCAGCCGTGACGCTTGTAAACATTATGACAAAAACGTAAATTGGTCACTATTAGCAATTTCTCCTGTCTTTTTTAACTTATAAAATACATCATGTATGGACCTTTTGTTTTACGTATTTGCATTGTTTATAGTGGTCTACTGTGGTTTTGTCGTATATTGTAAAGGTAAAAATATATACTATCAAACGACTCTGTAATTATAATGATTATACGATATAAAACACATACACAACGGTCAAAATTATATCGGACACGATCTGTCCAAATAAAACATCAATTGAATTTTTTAATTTTTAATAACACAGGCCTCGTTCTGTATCAAAATGGAAATTACAGTTTTTAAGATTTTATAATTTCATAATCACCAGGCAATTACGAAGCAAACGACC
>JASEVX010000698.1:28072-61512 GCA_031761405.1 Serripes groenlandicus | reverse complement strand
TATGTCAAGTAAGAATACTGAAAAATGGATTGGTTTAATGTACTTTACGTCATATGCTGTACTGTTCTTGTTTTAGGTACGTATAAGCGTAATTGTACTATTAGGAGATTGATAAGAGCATGAAGCAGTCAATTTATATACATATTCTAAAAATACATCTACATGTAGTAACAGTTAATACAATTTACCATAAACATTACTTCTACCTCTCTGAAGCTGAAACGAATGCCTAATGTTCAGATATAGACAAATATATGTATAATTATAAGTGCTTTTTCCATGAGAAAACCAACAATATGGGACTCTGCGTATTGTATCGAACCAGATCAGCCTGCAAAAAGAAAATCCACAGGAGGGGAAAATTGTCTGCAAGGAATAAGCTGTGCGGCATGCAACGGCTGATCCGGGTCGATACTTTACGCAGATTCCACAATGTTGGTTTCCCCATTGAACGGCTCATACATATTGTAATTGCGTCTGAGAGGCCCTATGCATGCGAAAGTTAACCACAAGGCGTTTGCGACCAGTTTATATCTAGATCAGCCAGCACACACGCATAGTCTGATTTAGCTCTGTACTTTCAGCTAATTAGTCAAATGAGCCGTTCCGCGAGAAAACCAACATTGCGGACTCTGCGTTAAGTATCGATCCAGATCAGCATAATCATACCGCACAAGCTAATCCAGACAGGCACTTTTCGCCTCCTGTAGATTTACTGTTTCATAAATCATTCGTCTATACCTCTATCCCCCCTGAGAGGGAATGTGTCGGCCCGGATTAGCATGCATAATGTTGGTTTTCTCGTGGAACGGCTCAAATGATGTTTGAAGAAACTACTATAAAGCAGTCTTTTCTTGGATCTTTATCATCAATGCACAGGCAGTTCTGTCTCACACGTGTAATACGGTTTAATTGTCCGAAGCAACGCTGACATGCAGGTATTCGTTCCTTTCCAATCGTAGTAGGAAGGATGAGTAAATGGATCTAGTAAAGGACTTTTCATGTTTTAATGAGGTAATACTTTAAAAAGAATCAGAATCAGAATATATGTATTGACTTTACAAAGTTTATTGTCATTTCCAAAGATACACGAAAACATATATAATAGGTGTATCAAGAAAAGAATTAAATACATGATCTTAATATCATTTTTAAGGACACACTTCTTTGTCATATTATAACCTGTACAAAGGAAAAGCCAAAAATATCATGCATATGTATATGCAGTAAAAGACATTTGAAATCGCATATCAATTCATTTACATACACATACGTATGCTGCCACATATTATCATATCAAAACATAGTCAAAGACGTACAGAAACATAAGTATACATATCGTAGGCCTCATGCATGAGGGTTGTAACTACATCTGGTTCAAAATGAAGTTACAACCGTTCTGCAGGAAACCATCGAAATACTGATACCAGGTTGCCAATTATATCACACCAAACTCCATATCAGTCTCGCCCTTCTAATACTATGAATGGAATTTGCGTAAAGCGTCCAAATGATCCTGACACGAGAAAGGGTGAAGTGCAGTTGAGTACTAATTACTGATAATGGTTCTATATGACGAGTAGATAGCTTCCATAAGGATGATTAATTCGCTATTTAACATTTCCATGGAATGGAATCGAAATTGCCTGCAATAATTGAATACATCCCTTAAAGGTTACTTTGCAACTTTCTAAAAATCAATTAAGTCCGAGATTTGAATACATAAATTATACTGACTTTCCAATTCAATTTGTTTTTTATCATATAGATAAGCCGCGTCAGAAGGTATTGGATCTTGCTGATCCTGTGTACAGTGAAGATACAGATCAGCACGTGCATATGTGTAGTCTCACGCGAGTATTTTCTTTCAGGTTACATATAGTATAGACTCAGATGTAACTGCTGGCATGACTATAATTTAGTCTAAACCTTTCTAAAGTTAGAGGTGGACATAGGTTTATTAGTTTCACGTATGCCAATCCCTTTCTACAGCTTCTGTGCGTAATAAAAATACATTTGTTATGCGCTCAAGGTTAAGAAATAATCGACCGGGATATTAGGTGATTCACTTATATCTAACTTGCAATTCATTTTTTTTAACTGATATTACTGAACAATATTGACCCAAAACTAACATATGTACAAAGATAAATAATCATCAAATGATCCGTTCCACGAGAAAACCAACATTATGGACCCAGATAAGCCTGTGCAGTCCGCGCAGGCTAATTCGGGCCGACACATTTCTTCTCAGGGTGATAGAGATATGGAGTAATGATTCTTGAAACAGAAAATCCATAAGAGGCGAAAAGTGTATGTCCGGGTTAGCCTGCGCGGCATGCTTATGCTGATCCCTTTACGCACAGTCAACAATGTTGGTTTTCTCGTGGAACGGCTCAGATTGTAACGTACTGTGTGATACATGTGTCGAGAGGAATGAAGGACAAGCTGTAGTTCATTAAGGTACTTGCAGATCATGACAATTTCAAAGTGTCTTATATCGAGGGCTTGGCATGAAACGGTTGTACCAAAAAACCTACTTTGAAAACCCTGGTTTAGGGGCAATATTGACCCCTTTGTAAACAATGAAAGTTTAGGTGACATTGCTCGGAACGAGCAATGGCACACCAATTTTCATGGTTTACCAAGAAAAACTATTAACGCTTATAAAGACGTTATAGCGAAGTGATTAGGCTTGGTAAAACATTACCAATCTTAGTTACAACCGTTTCTCGCCAAGCCCTCGATATGATCATCAGTGTGTGCCATAAATATATCATATGCGATCGTATTTGTCCTTTGATGTTAAAGGTCCTCAACTCGAGATTAAAGTTAGTATAGTCAAAGTTTTAAAACTGTTTAAAAGTTGTCTTGAAATATTAGAATCATAATTCTGGAATTAAAATAATATTAATAATATTAATTTCGAGTACAAAAACCTTCTAAATAGTGATCGTTTATGCCTCATTTTTACTGGGTAGACATTCTCAGTAAGCCAAACTTTGAACATTTTCATGACTTTCAATTGACTGTTTTTCAACATTTACTGCCAAAATAGTTTTATAACCATTAATTACTTACTTTATTGTCAATATTAGCAATATTTGCAGAAGATTCAACATTTCCAAATTTTGATCTCTATCTGTAGTTCAGCACCGTTAAAGGTCGCATCACTTTATACTCATCGTGTTTGTTAACGTTTATCATGAATTCATTTCGTTATTCAAATGGTGTATGCTAGCATTACAAATAACATATTGCCATGTTTTGCATGTAATATTTTATGTTTGTCATGTTTGTATTTGTGTAATTTGTGGGTACACGGGCCTTTGACCTTTTGGCTAAATAAATAAATACAATAAATAAAATAAAACATGAACAATGGTGAACATAAGGTTACTAGTGTCGAGTAAAACATGTTATGCTTCACTTCAGTTGCCTGCATAACGCATTATGTTCGATGGGAAAATGGTTAGAAGATAATGATTTTAATAACATGTATTTGTAAATTTAAAATGCATTAGATATTCTATATATTTAGCAATTACGTATAAAAACACCATAGACGCGCGCATGATTTTGAAGCATGACTTAAAGGAAGCAGATGCAGTTCAGTACATTTAAATAACCTGTGCAAACAGACAGGATGTAAATATTTCGAACAAGAAGGCCAAATGTCCCTTTATTTTAAACAAGCAGGCCAAGATGTATCTATATTGCTCACTTGGCTACCATAGCCTATATAAAAAGGTTACCAAGAGCAGAAAGGGTCAATATTGACGTAGGGATTAAACGTTTTATATGCTACGATCTATGTGATATTCAGCATGTGAAGTTTAGTCGTGAAATGACAAGTTTAGTCCTGAAACCATTTGGTTTACAGTTCGCTTAACATTCACTGCAACTATAATGTGTCATACAAGCTGAAGTTTCTCAAGTCTTTTTACCAATAAACTGTTTTAGATCCTGTAACTATATCAATTAGATAAAAAAAAAAAACATAGGTGCTTAAAGATGAACATATTTTTTTTTAGATGTATTGCCTCCAGTTATAAGTTAAGTGTGACACAAGCTTTGGAAGGAGAGGGGGAAGTATGATAGCATAAACGGGAGTATATAAACAAACAAGAGCTGTCGGAGGACAGCGCGCTCGACTTTATTGTGCTAGCCAATAAAACGAAACATTTTTGGGTGATAGAGAAAACATAACCAAGTACTTTATCATATTATTTATAAGCAAAACTACTTTATAAGTCGAAAAAGAGTAATCATTCTTACAAAAACCTTTACTGAATTATGCACTCTTGGCTGTTGGTGAAGGTAATGATGGTAAAAAGATTTTTGTAAGTATATATTAAGCTATATCTCTAATTGTTTTGAAAACATTTGATTTGGTATGAATAACTTAACCAAATTATAAATCGAAAAAGGGCCATAAGTCTTAAACAAATCTTGACAGAGTTATGTACCCCTTGTCGGTTTTTATGATGATAAATAAGTATTGTAAGTGTATAAGCTAAATCACTAATGGTTTTTAAAAAAGTGGGGTGGTACGAAAAACTTAACCAAAATTCTAAGGCAAAAAATGGCCATAATTCTTACAAAAACCTTGACAGAGCTATGGACTCTTGTCTGTTGCTGGAGATAATGATGGTGAAAAAGTGTTGTAAGTTTCAAAGCAATATCTGTAATGGGTTTGAAAAAAAAGTAAATTGGAACAAAAAACTTAACCAAAATTCTAAGTAAAAAAAGGGCAATAATCCTTACACAAATCTTGACAGTTATGTACTCTTGTCTGTTGCTGGAGGGAAGGATAGTGATAAAGTGTTGTTAGTTTCAAAGCAATATCTGTAATAGTTTTGAAAAAATGTAAATTGGTACAAAAAACTTAACCAAAATTCTTAGTCGAAAAAGGGCCATAATACTTACAAAAATCTTGACAGAGTTATGTACTCTTGTCTGTTGATCGAATTAATGATGGTGAATAAGTGTTGTAAGTTTCGAAGCCATATCTGTAATGGTTTTAAACAAAAGTTAATTGGTACAAAAAACTTAACCAAAATTCTAACTAAAAAAAGGGCCATAATTTTTACAAAAACATCGACAGAGTTATGTACTTTTGTCTGCTGATGGAGGAAATGATGGTGAATAAGTGTTGTAAGTTTCAAAGCAATATCTGTAATGGTATTGACAAAAAAGGGAATTTGTACAAAAACCTTAACCAAGGTGTGACACCAAAGCCGAGTTTCATCGAAAAGTCGAGCTAAAAATACGAAGTAATTTAAACAAAAACAAGATGTGTTTGTGAAACACTGATGCCCCCGAATGGCAACAAGGTTAAAGTTTTCAAAATGTAGGTCAAAGGTCAAGGTGAAAGTCAAGGTCAAAAATTTTGGTACTGACAGAAAGGTCATGCCACAAGGAATACACATGTGAAATATGGAAGCCGTACCTGTTATGGTTCAAAAGTAGTGGTCAAGGTTAAAGTTTTCTTTGCAGACAGACAGACAGACAGACAGACAGACAGGCCAAAAACTATATGCCCCCGAATCCGTGATTCCGGGGGCATAAAAAGAAGATATTTATGATCAAGATTGAGCATTATGAAAGTTCACATGTATAGTCAACATATAGCAATAATTATTAAGTCTGTTTTGTTTGTTTGTAATGTAACTTTAATAGTTTTGAACATGCCAGTAGAAAACTGAAAAATAACTACTCTATGGGAACCGATGACACCTTGTCGTCTATCAAATAAGATTGACAGTTTTTACAGTTTCATTCATTAAATCAACCATCCTACATATGAATGTATTTATCACATTGGTTTAAATTTGCGGACAATCGCAGACCCGAATGTTTGCAATTTCTTCATTAGTCAAGTCCTTGTAAAACGCCCGTCTTCATTCGGAACCTATTAAGGGAAACACTGACGTGGAATGGCGGGCAACGTGGACGAGACTTGTCCACGGTATACTTAAAGCATCTACTCTCTTTCTGACATCTAGAAACAATGGTTATGCGAATAATGATTCAATGTCGATATTAATCGAGGTGGCTACGGAAATGATGTCTGTACGCTCTGTAAGTAGGTCAATTCTTATCAAATATATGAGCCGTCCCACAAGAAAACCAACATTTTGGACTCTCCGTAATGTATCGACCAAGATCAACCTGCTCAGTCCGCGCAGGCTATTCCGGGCCGACACATTCCGTCTCAGGGGAATAGAGGTATAGAGTAATGATTCCTGAAACAGAAAATCCACAAGAGGCGAAAAGTGTCTGTCCGGGTTAGCCTGCGCGGCATGCTTAGGCTGATCCGGATCGATACTTAATCGCAGAGTCCACACTGTTGGTTTTCTCGCGGGAGTAGGTCACACGTTTGACGGATTTGTTATCTTGACCAAGTTCGATATTCAAGCCAGATAGCCCCAGAAACTCCAAAGTTTAAGGTGTTTGTGATGACAGTTTGACACTCCGGCGTTGCAACGTCGAAAAACAAGACTTTTAAACATTGTTTTAACCTTTCCCACATACAACACATTTGCAGCAGATGACTTTACCTAAATATCTCTATAAATGGAAAGATATTATTTTAATATAGAGTTGAATACATCCCCTTTAGTTACAATATTTTGAAAAGTCGTCTGCTGCAATCGGTGTCAAAATGCGTCTTTATGTGGGAAAATATTTTGTCAAAAGAAGATGAAGCTACGGCCTTTGTGCGTGAAGCCATATATATAGGCTGACTACATGCATATATGTAGTATACAATTCTGTAACATATCATATTATATTCAAGCTTAACGTCAGCACAGTCGTATTAGAATTACATGTACCGTGTCTGTTTCGTTCTTTCCCATCCGGTATTACATACAACTTCGGCTGTTTCTACCCTCTATAAAAAGAAAAGATAGCACTGGCATTAACCGTCATCACGTACCACATGCCGAGCCCCGGTAGTTCAATCGGTATCGATGTGGGATGTCAAACCAGAGGTTGTGAGTTCGAACCCCAGATTGCCTAACATTCTTTCCGCCGTTTGAAAAAGGCAAACGCGACACGCGTCATTCAATCGTCTTTCACCAAGGGGCCAACAGTCTACGTGAAAAAGCAGCCATTTCCTTGCACAGATTAGTGTGTGGTGAGCTCGTGTGAGAAAGCCAGGAAACATATGGGAAATTCGAAAATATTTTTAAACTCGAACTTTTTCCTGTAACCTATCTGTCATCTGAAAATATCGCAGCAGAAGTTCATACAAGTACGGATGGAACCATTTGGACAAAATCTCGACCAACACCTGGGTGATATCTAAATTTCTCTTTGGACATCATCTTGACTAACACCATAATAATATTTTAAGTTCTCTTTGGAAATAGTCCAAACCAACACCAGAAGGATTTCTTTATTTATCTTTGGACATAGTTCCGACCAACACCAGGTATATACCTTAAATTATCTTTGGACATAGTTCCGACGAACAAAAGAGTAATACAGAAACCAGTATTGGACATGGTCCCGACGACGACAACCAGGATTATATCACCAGTTCTATTTGGACATAGTCCAGACCACCACCAGGGTGATATCATAAGGTCGCATAAGACATAGTCCCGACCACCACCAGGGTGATATCAGCAGTTCTATTTTGACATAGTCCTGACCAACACTTATGATAATATCATTAGTTCCCAATAGACATTGTGCCGACCACCAACAGTGTGATATCATCAGTTATATTTGGACAAAGTCCCAACCTAAACTATGATGATATCCTTAGTTCCAAATGAACATAGTTCCGACCACCACCAGGGTGATATCATTAGTTCCCTTTGGACAAAGTCCCGACCAACACTATGATGATATCATTCGTTCCCAATGGACATTGTTCCGACCACCACCAGGGTGATATCATAAGTTCCATTTGGACAAAAACCCGACCAATACTATGATGATATCATTAGTTCCCAGTGGAAATTGTTCTGACCAACACCAGGGTGATATCAATAGTTATCTTTGGACAAAGTCCCGACCAACACTATGATAATATCATTAGTTCCCAATGGACATTGTTCCGACCACCACCAGGGTGATATCATAAGTTCCACTTGGACAAGTTTCATGCTAATTTCAACAGTATTTCAACTACATCACGGTGTTTGAAGTTTCATGCTAATTTCAACAGTATTTCAACTACATCACGGTGTTTGAAGTTTCATGCTAATTTCAACAGTATTTCAACTACATCACGGTGTTTGAAGTTTCATGCTAATTTCAACAGTATTTCAACTACATCACGGTGTTTGAAGTTTCATGCTAATTTCAACAGTATTTCAACTACATCACGGTGTTTGAAGTTTCATGCTAATTTCAACAGTATTTCAACTACATCACGGTGTTTGAAGTTTCATGCTAATTTCAACAGTATTTTAACTATATCACGGTGTTTGAAGTTTCATGCTAATTTCAACAGTATTTTAACTATATCACGGTGTTTGAAGTTTCATGCTAATTTCAACAGTATTTCAACTACATCACGGTGTTTGAAGTTTCATGCTAATTTCAACAGTATTTTAACTATATCACGGTGGCTGTTCAACCTATCAATGCGTGTTCTGACTCTGCCATACATTATCTCTGGGTCAGGTGACTACATGGACATGTACCTTTTCCTCCATAGACATGTTCCCATTGATCCATGAGACTTATCTCAACGACGTTTTATCAATCATTGGAAATAATGCACGACTGTACGTGGACTTTGATTTCTGACCCATGGGTGGTTAGTCTTTGTCTTTAATGGAGGTTGTGCTATGGCGCGCCGATATGGTGATAACTAGACTAGGAAAAACCTAGAGTAAGGCAGATCATAGGAATTAATTTGAGTCGTCCCGCGAAAAAACCAACATTACGGACTCTGCGTAAAGTATCGACACGGATCAGTATAACCATGCCACACAAGCTAACCCGGACAGACACGTTTCGCATCCTGTGGATTTTCTGTTTCCGAAATCATTACTCTATACCTCTATTCCCCTGAGACGAAATGTGTCGGCCCGGATTATCCTGCACGGACTGCGCAGGCTGATCTGGGTCGATACATTACGCAGAGTCCATAATCCATAGTTTTATCGTGGAACGGCTCTTTTGTATTCATTTGTTGCTGGCATTGGCATGCTAATGGTGAAGGTATAGCCTTTGGGGACGTGAGATCTGGATTGCGAAGCTTCGAATCCATGCGTGCGAACATGTAATTTCCCGCAGTCATGTTCTCATGATGTATGATAATCAGGCTTGTACAAGAATGCAAACTCAATGTGTGTCTGTTTTAGTATCTTGAAGAACAGTAAAAGGGCGGGATTTGCGATGACCGCATTCAGGACATGATAATGTCATTATTATCAACGGTCTGTCCTTTGAATACGGCAACACTATTTGTTTGTTCGACTTGACGATGAACAGGGAAGACTATGATCACATTATGCTGTGGAAACGGCACAGCCTGATCAAAATTTCGCAAAGGCACAGTCTGATGAAATCATCGCAGAGGCAAAATCTGATCAAAACTTAACAGAGGCACAGTCTGATCAAATCTCCGCAGAGGCACACTCTGATCAAATCTTCGCAGAGGCACAGTCTGATCAAAACTTCATAGAGGCACAGTCTGATCAAAACTACGCAGAGGTACAGTCTGATCAAAACTTCATAGAGGCACACTCGGATCAAAACTTCGCAGAGGTACAGTCTGATCAAAACATAATAGATGCACACTCTGATCAAAACTTCACAGAGGCACAGTCTGATAAAAACTTCGCTGAGGCACAGTCTGATTAAAGCTTCATAGAGGCACACTCTGACCAAAACCTCACAGAGGCACGGTATGATCAACACTTCATAGAGGCACACTCTGATCAAAACTTCGCTGAGGCACAGTCTGATTAAAACTTCGCAGAGGCACAGTCTGATCAAAACTTCACAGAGGCACAGTCTGATTAAAACTTCATAGAGGCACACTCTGATCAAAACTTCACAGAGGCACACTCTGATCAAAACTTCATAGAGGCACACTCTGATCAAAACTTCATAGAGGCACACTCTGATCAAAACTTCACAGAGGCACACTCTGATCAAAACTTCATAGAGGCATACTCTGATCAAAACTTCGTAGAGGCACACTCTGATCAAAACTTCACAGAGGCACAGTCTAATCAAAACTTCGCAGAGGCACAGTCTGATTAAGACTTCATAGAGGCACAGTCTGATCAAAACTTCGCAGAGGCACACTCTGATCAAAACTTCGCAGAGGCACACTCTGAACAAAACTTCACAGAGGCACAGTCTGATCAAAACTTCGCATTCATTCATTGTCCATAGCTAATGCTTGTTCTTTTAATCTCATGCTAACAATACAAAAATGTTTTAAAAAAACAACAATAAATATATACAAAAATCTGGCCACTGGTTAAAACGTTTAACTGTCTTTGATCAAGAAGGACTTCAAGAAAAGCAACAACTTCACTAGACAATGTAAATTACAAATAAGAATAACTTTCTAATATGAATGAAAATGTCAGGGGTATGCCATAAATGGAGCTTTTCTTAGCCTGGGGTTACACAATATAACATGATAATAAATACTAGACATTAAGATAAATACTTCACCGATATGAAATCCCATAAGTTACTCTCTTAATGTGTATTAAACATCTGAACTTACTAAACGTTCAGCAAAACGTCGAATACTCAAGAAATTATTTTCTATTAAAAAGTGTCCTACTTAAGTCTCTCGTGGAATGTAGGTCTTTAACAGCTATTGACCTATTTTGTATCTGTATCTAAACGTTGATTTAACTCGGTAGGAACTCCAATTAGTTGATTGATTTATTGATTAGTTGATAGTTTGCGCCCTTTACAGCATCGTTTCAGTTATAACTGTACATATACATGAAACATATTTTACTTGAATACTTAAGGATGCTTGGGATTTTGAAACCGGGAGAATACAGAGGTGAAAAGAGACGAGAAATGGCATATTGGAAAATATATAGACAAAACTATGGATAATTTCTGTCAGTGAAAATGTTTGAAATAAAGTTGCAAGCGTTGTAAAATGGTTGTAAATTTATTCTGCTTAAAGTCAATATAGTGTGGTATCTAGAATATTGAAAAAATATTTTTGGAAGAGGGTCGACACATTGTGTAAAAAGGAGGAATAAGTGGTTTTGAGTAATTGTTATATTTTTTAGAAAAGTTTTTTAAATGTATCCTAGTCGAGTCCCGGAAGCTCTGTTGGTAGCGTCGCGGGCTGTCAATCCAGTGGCTGTGAGTCAAATCGCGGCTCGGATCACTTTTTTCCGTCGTTTGACACAAGTCAATACATCATTCGTCTTCCACACATGGGCTAAGTCTATACGTAAAAGCAGCCAGTTGCTTGGGAGGTTGTTGTGTGGAGTTCTAGTGTGAAAACATCAGGAAACGCATGAGTAGGTGGCCGCCGTGATATGACTGAGAATAATGTTAAAAGCGGCATTACACCCCAATCAATCAACATTTTATGTATTTATATCCCTTTAATTTGTGTCGTATTCTATCATGTAAAGGGTTAAACACGGAGAGTTCGGTCATGCAAACGTACGATTTTGTTGTTCTTGATGAATGTTATTGTTGGTGTAATAATTGTATTAAAATACCTAATGAATACGTCTATTGTAATCGATAGTTAATTTAATTGTTGTTTACACTACTATTAGATAATTGTTAATTGCGCTGAAATTAATCATTTAATGTTTGTATATAGCATTTAAAGCAATAAAGAGAGTTAAAGAAACTTATTGTTAATTGAGATGAATTAAGCAATTAATATAAACATGTAAAACTTTATTATTAACACCTGATACATACAAACGATTAAAAGATGAAACCTTGCCTAATTCTCCTTTTACCACAATGTTATCCTGTCACGATGTTTTCATAGTATACGGCCTACATATCATGTAAAAGTTCCCCATTTTTCACCCTGTATGTGCATATGTCCACATTTCTCCTTTTACCACATATACGGCCTACATATCATGTACATGTCCCAATTTATCCCCATGTTTGTACATTTCTCCTATTACAACAATGTTATCCTGTCACGATGTTTTCAAAGTATACGGCCTACCCATCATGTAAAAGTTTCCCATTTCTCACCATGTATGTGCATTCCTCCTTTGACCACAATTTTATCCTGTCACGATGTTTTCAAAGTTTACGGACGGTTTATTCCCATTTGGTCTACACTTTTTGCACTTTGTCCCATTTGGTCTACACCCAGTTTGGACCCCAGTGTCATTTCGTCTACACTTAGATTTAAGTTGACAGACAGCCCCTTACACACTTATTCAATAAGACAAACATCTTTTGTTAAAAATATGTGGGTTAATAATGAGATGGCATTCAAACACTGCAAACAGTGTAAACTAAGATCATCTGATCTTTAATGTAGACTCAGACTACCTGTCAGTTCAGTATAAACTGCAGCAGCCAGTCCTAGTCTACATTATGTTGAGACCCTCAAAAGTAAGTTTTCACACCATTCAGGTGTGAAAGATAATTAAAGATAATATGTGTTATTTTAGGAGGCATAAATGCTAAAATGCTTTAATGTCAATGTCAGATAAATTAGCAAGCTCCATAGAAATAAAGCTTTGCATATTCATGTTATGAACAGTAGACGAAATGGGAATTAGGGTGTAGACCAAATGGGACAAAAAACAGTAGACCAAATGGGCGTAGACGAAATGGGAAGTTACCACGGCCTACATATTATGTAAATGTCCCGACTTCTCTCTATGTTTGTACATTTCTCCTTTATCACAGTGTTTTCATTGTATACGGCCTACCCATCATGTAAATGGTCCCCATTTCTCCCCATGTATGTACACATTTCTCCAATTACCACAATGTTATCATGTCACGATGTTTTCAAAGTATACGGCCTACATAACATGCAAAAGTTCCCCGTTTCTCACCCTGTATGTACATGTGTCCACATTTCTCCAATTACCACAAGGTTATCATGTCACGATGTTTTCAAAGTATACAGCCTGTAAAAGTTCCCCCTTTCTCATCATGTATGTACATTTCTCCTTTTACCACAATGTTATCCCGACACGATGTTTTCAAAGTGTACGGCCTATGTATTAGTGAAAACTCGTTTTGCCCCGATGTTTTCAACTTCACTGAATAATTGTTGTGATTTCTGATAAGTTTTTCAAAGTCGTATCATGTTTTTATTGTATACTTTGTTTTTTAATCTGCAGCACATGTTTGAAAAAAAGGTGGAAAAGGGATGATCAATGCCTTGTTTTTCCCCAATGTTTTCTACTTCATTGAAGAATCACTTTTATTTGATATGTTTTTAGAATTAATATTCGTGAATACTTGTTTTACCCCAATGTTTTAAATTCATAGAATAATTGGTGTGGTATCTGATTAGTTTTTCAAAGTCATCCTCAACTATTTATAACACATCAAGATCGTTTATTTAATCATTATTTAAAGATAATTAAATAGCCAATCAATTTTTTTATTATTTAAACATGACTGTTAATAGGGTAAAATAAAAGTGGGGTCGAAATCACTTACGACACTGGGGTCTAAAATATTTGGGGTCGAAATCACTGGCTACCATATGATGTTATGAAGCGTTGTTAAAAGTAAGTTCGTGTCAATTCTACAGTGTTATACTATTCAATTAAATAAAAAGTATTTGTACATATTGAAAACAATCTAGTCCACATTGGCATTACGTTTTGATTTCATTCATTGGGTGTAATAATTCGACGATAGGTCAGTCCTCGAATTGACCTAGTTCGTTTACTGCGTATCGGTGTTGTTTACAAAAGAAAGCGTGCGGCGTCGGAATATTCATAAGATACTGTTTACTGCAGAATCATTTGTATTTCTCAAAATAAAATTTATTTAATAAAACAAACCAGTGTCTACATCAAACTGGTTGTAAATGAAAACACTTTAAGTATGAGTTTACATTGGTTTTTGCGAACTATATTGAGTAGCGTATGTATGAACAGATCATATAGTTTATAGAGAGGATGTGTGTTGTTGGGCATATTCCATCAGCCTGTGCAATCCCATAGGAAGAAGATTATTATTACATAATAATCACCTTCCAAAAATGATCGTAATGGTTATTTGGGGAATCCCGCACGTGTTACTATAAATAGCCCCTCTTTACGTCCATATCATAGTAGTGTAATAATAATGACTATATTGAGTAGCGTATGTATGAAAAGATCATATAGTTTATAGAGAGGATGTGTGTTGTTGGGCATATTCCATCAGCCTGTGCAATCCCATAGGAAGAAGATTATTATTACATAATAATCACCTTCCAAAAATGATCGTAATGGTTATTTGGGGAATCCCGCACGTGTTACTATAAATAGCCCCTCTTTACGTCCATATCATAGTAGTGTAATAATAATGACAAGGTGTGCAACGGCGTTTTTCCCCCTTGCTCGATTCGGGCAATAATTTCCGCCGAAAGACGCCTAAACCGACCTGGTCTCAGGTAGAGACAGGTTCACAAATGATTTTTCTCCTGATCCACAACATCAAAATTTGCCAACCGACCAACACGCCGGCGTTCTTAAGCTAACTGTACATTATTTTTGGAAATTCGCCGAGTTCCCGACCGCCATGCGCTGACGTCACACTAATAACAATTCAAAAATAAGTTTTTATATTTTACGACCTGTAGTTGTAGTCGTTCTAGTCTTTGCATGTCGGTTGCTGTATAATTCAATATCTCTATACCATGCAGGCTCCTCGGTATTGCATATGTTTGCCATGTTTTCAGGGAAACAACTGGCGACATTCCCTCACCCGCCTGTAGCCCTGGTCCTAACATTGCATAGACAGTATTCCTTGCTGTTTTAGTCTATCTTCTGTATTGTTTCGAGTCTTATAGTCTCTATTTAGATCTAAATGTTTTGTTTCAGGGTTTTTTCTATTTCAGCATTTCTTAACTGAGAATTTCTCACATGTTCCTGTTAGAGGCACTACATCGGATTTGTTTGGATTTATGGTTACCAGGTCTTTCATTGTAAAGTCGTATACTACATCTAGCAATGATTGTACTTCATGTTCTTTGCATAATGTCTGTGGTATTTTTCCTTCACTTATTTTGGTTTTGTACAAGTTGGTGAAATAGCTTGTTTTCGTTCTGTGAAGACTTCATTATTTGCTTAATGAATGTGTTTTTACGAGATGCATTTGCCTGTCTTTGTGCACTTCTCAGTTGTCTTTTGGCTGTTACCAGTTCTTGCTTTTTCTCCTTGTAATGTGTATCTTAATTTCCATTCAAAGAATACTTGTTTGGAATATTTTGAAGCCTGGCTAATTTCATCATTCCTGATCCCCCTTTCAACAGTTTGTGTTGTTGTCTGTTTTCTATAATTTGGTACGGAGTCTTTTCATGCCTGGTGGAAAAGGTTTGTTAGCCTTTCTATTTCTTCGGTTGGTAATTTAAGATTGTTTATGTCTATTTCAGTCAGATTGTTGTTCACAATGGAGGCTTGATAACTTATTGTATCCCATTTTTTCCAGTTTACCCTTTTGACAATTTTCACTGTTTTTCTCACTGCCCTCATAACTTCTGTTTTCATGACCGCGTATACAAGTGTATGTACTGAGACATTAAGCGGTTCCATATCTACACTGTTTACCTTATAGGTAGAAAGTAATCTATCTAAGATTTGTACAATCCATTGTGATGGTAGAAAGAATTTTTATTTGGAAAATGTTCTACTAGATGTAGTTGGTTTTCGGCCTTGAATTTCTTAATCCAAGTGATTAGAAAAGATAGTTTTCGGGCGTGAAGTTAGCCGGAGTAGCCGGAACAGCCGGAACTCCGGCCGGAACTGGCATTATTAACCAGCCGGAACATCGAGAATTTCAGTTACACCGGCTGTATTAACCAGCCGGAACAAGCGGAACTCAGGCTACTTCGGCTGTATTAACCAGCCAGAATAGGCGGAACTACGGCTATTCCGGTTGCATTAACCAGCAGGAGCATCTGGAACTCCGTCGACACTCCTGCTTCAACAAGGTAGAATGGCTGGAACTACGGCTACACCGGCTGTATTAACGAGATGTAACAGTGAGAATTCCGGTTACATCGACTGTATTAACCAGGCGAAACTCCGGCTACTCCGGCTGGGCATGACAGTCGGCTGATGGAACTTGGCGAAATAGGACTTTCTGCAACATGAGGTCAGTTTGAGGCGCTTTCACCTGGCATGCATCAATCCACCGTCCAATCCATCTATCTGGAACAATAGGCACGCCAAAACGAGGGTTGGAGTCACTCTGTCGAACCACCTCTGGCTGGGTTTTGCAGCCGGGTGCAATAAATCCGGGTGGAATCCGGCTAGCGTGTCTGGGAGCCAGTGTGTGTCACTTTCACCTGACATATATGCCAGGATGCCAGTTAAGCTTCTAATTTCCGGCCGGAGTAGTCGGAGTTGGGCTGCCAAAATGCCAACTTCATGTGAACATTGCAGCCATCTGAGATAAATCCGGGTGGAATCCGGCTAGTGCAACTCGGAGCCAGTGTGAGGCACTTTCACCTGACACATGCCAGTTAAGCTCTGTAATTCGAACAGGACGGGTGCAAATTCGGGAATTTGTCGGGATATCCCAACTCCGGCTGTGCATGGCAGCCGATTGACGGAACTTGGCGAAATAGGATTTCATGCAACAGGAAGCCAGTTTGAGGCGGTTTCACCTGGCATGCATCAATCCACCGTCCAATCGATCTATCTCGAACAGTAGGCACGCCAAAACGAGGGTGGGAGCCACTCTGTCGGCCCAACTCCGGCTGCATTTTGCAACCAGCTGCGATAAATCCGGGTGGAATCCGGCTGCCGGAACTTTGCAAAACAGGATTTCATGCAACAGGAAGCCAGTTTGATGCGCTTTCACCTGGCATGCATCAATCTACCGTCCAATCCATCTATCTCGAACAATAGGCACGCCAAAACGAGGGTTGGAGCCACTCTGTCGGCCCAACTCCGGCTGCGTTTTGCAGCCGGCTGCGATAAATCCGGGTGGAATCCGGCTAGCGTGTCTGGGAGCCAGAGTGTGTCACTTTCACCTGACATATATGTCAGGATGCCAGTTAAGCTCTCTAATTTTCGGCCGGAGTAGCCGGAGTTGGACTGCCAAAATGCCAACTTCATGTGAACATTGCAGCCAGCTGCGATAAATCCGGGTAGAATCCGGCTAGTGCAACTCGGAGCCAGTGTGAGGCACTTTCACATGACACATGTCACGATGCCAGTTAAGCTCTGTAATTCGAACAGGACGGGTGCAAAGTCGGGAGTTTTTCGGGAAATCCCAACTCCGGCTGTGCATGGCAGCCGGCTGCTGGAACTTGGCGAAACAGGATTTCATGCAACATGAAGCCAGTCTGATGCGCTTTCACCTGGCATGCATCAATCCACCGTCCAATCCATCTATCTCGAACAATAGGCACGCCAAAACGAGGGTTGGAGCCACTCTGTCGGCCCAACTCCGGCTGGGTTTTGCAACCGGCTGCGATAAATCCGGATGGAATCCGGCTAGCGTGTCTGTGAGCCAGAGTGTGTCACTTTCACCTGACATATGTCAGGATGCCAGTTAAACTCACTAATATCGAGCAATATACAGCCTGATTTAGGCTGTAGACTTGGCGAAAATGACAATTTCATCTGAACACTGCAGCCAGCTGCGATAAATTGGGTGGAATCCGGCTAGTGCGACTCGGAGCCGGACTGAGGCGCTTTGACCTGGCATGCATCAATCCACCATCCAATCCATCTATCTCGAACAGTAGGCACGCCAAAACGAGGGTGTGAGCCACTCTGTCGGCCCAACTCCGGCTGCGTTTTGCAGCCGGCTGCGATAAATCCGGGTGGAATCCGGCTAGTGTGTCTGGGAGCCAGAGTGTGTCACTTTCACCTGACGTATATGTCAGGATGCCAGTTACACTCTCTAATTTCCAGCCGGAGTAGGGCTGCCAAAATGCCAACTTCATGTGAACATTGCAGCCAGCTGCGATAAATCCGGGTGGAATCCGGCTAGTGCAACTTGGAGCCAGTGTGAGGCACTTTCACATGACACATGTCACGATGCCAGTTAAGCTCTGTAATTATAACAGGACGGGTGCAAAGTCGGGAGTTTTTCGGAAAATCCCAACTTCGGCTGTGCATGGCAGCCGGCTGCCGGAACTTGGCGAAACAGGATTTCATGCAACAGGAAGCCAGTCTGATGCGCTTTCACCTGGCATGCATCAATCCACCGTCCAATCCATCTATCTCGAACAATAGGCACGCCAAAACGAGGGTTGGAGCCACTCTGTCGGCCCAACTCCGGCTGGGTTTTGCAACCGGCTGCGATACATCCGGGTGGAATCCGGCTAGCGTGTCTGGGAGCCAGAGTGTGTCACTTTCACTTGACATATGTGTCAGGATGCCAGTTAAGCTCTCTAATTTCCGGCCGGAGTAGCCGGAGTCGGGCTGCCAAAATGCCAACTTCATGTGAACATTGCAGCCAGCTGCGATAAATCCGGGTGGAATCCGGCTAGTGCAACTCGGAGCCAATGTGAGGCACTTTCACCTGACACATGTCACGATGCCAGTTAAGCTCTTTAATTCGAACAGGACGGGTGCAAAGTCGGGAGTTTTTCGGGAAATCCCAACTCCGGCTGTGCATGGCAGCCGGCTGCCGGAACTTGGCGAAACAGGATTTCATGCAGCAGGAAGCCAGTTTGATGCGCTTTCACCTGGCATGCATCAATTTACCGTCCAATCCATCTATCTCGAACAATAGGCACGCCAAAACGAGGGTGGGAGCCACTCTGTCGGCCCAACTCCGGCTGCGTTTTGCAGCCGGCTGCGATACATCCGGGTGGAATCCGGCTAGCGTGTCTGGGAGCCAGAGTGTGTCACTTTCACCTGACATATATGTCAGGATGCCAGTTAAGCTCTCTAATTTCCGGCCGGAGTAGCCGGAGTTGGGCTGCCAAAATGCCAACTTCATGTGAACATTGCAGCCAGCTGCGATAAATCCGGGTGGAATCCGGCTAGTGCAACTCGGAGCCAGTGTGAGGCACTTTCACATGACACATGTCACGATGCCAGTTAAGCTCTCTAATTCAAACAGGACGGGTGCAAAGTCGGTAATTTTTCGGAAAAAACCCAACTCCGGCTGTGCATGGCAGCCGGCTGCCGGAACTTGGCGAAACAGGATTTCATGCAACAGGAAGCCAGTCTGATTATGTTGACCATGGTTCTATTTTTAACATGTAGACAATGATTCTATTGACTGTTGACCATGACTCTATTTCAACCTGCTGACCATGACTCTATTTCAACCTGTTGGCAATGGATCTGTTGACCATGATGCTATTTCAACCTGTAGACCATGATTATGTTGACCATGGTTCTATTTTTAACATGTAGACACTGATTCTATTGACTGTTGACCATGACTCTATTTCAACCTGCTGACCATGACTCTATTTCAACCTGTTGGCAATGGATCTGTTGACCATGAAGCTATTTCAACCTGTAGACCATGATTATGTTGACCATGGTTCTATTTTTAACATGTAGACACTGATTCTATTGACTGTTGACCATGACTCTATTTCAACCTACTGACCATGACTCTATTTCAACCTGTTGGCAATGGATCTGTTGACCATGGTTCTATTTTAACCTGTAGACCATGACTATGTTGATCATGGTTATATTTTTAACATGTAGACATTGATTCTATTGACTGTTGACCATGTTTTTGCAACCAGGTTAATTTGGTTCTACTTTCAACATGGTTCAACCATGGATCCATTGCTTTTTAGATTTTTTAATAGCATGGCTCAAATTATTGAGGAAAAAGACAAATATTATTATATTCATTGAGTAGTGATACAAATTTACAAATAGAGTATTATAAATATACAGATTAATTTGATAAACAGTTTACCTGCAATTTGAAAATGTCCAAATAAAAACATTTAATTACATTCTACCTTAAGGTCACAGGAAAATGCTGTTCTCTTGAAGTATAATGAGCCAACTCAAAATAGAAAGATAAAAAACCTTGAAATTAAAATAAAATCATAATTAATTAACAGTATCATACATTTAAAAATAATTGGACAAAAACAAAATTCATTCAAAAAATCAAATCTCCCCTTTCTAATTGCCATATTACATTACAAGATATCCACATTGTCTAATCATCCTTTACCCTTTCCCACATACAGACATTTGGAGCAGAAATCTTTTGAAGACAAAATAAGTTTGTGGCAAAAGGAGAATTGCTTTTTGACATTATGAGCCATTTCTCCTTTTACCAAAATGTTTTCAACTCTATTCAGTAATGACACTATTATCTATATAGATTCTTTACATATTTTTGCCACAATGTTTTCAAAAGTTATGTGCTGCAGATGTGTCAAAATTCATCGGGGCTATTTTCTAGACTTAACCCTTTCCCACATACAACAAATCTGCAGCAGACGACATTGAAAAAACATTTAGACAAAAACAGGAATATTCTCTATAAATGAAAGTACAATAATTGAATAGAGTTGTTTAAAGTATTGTGGAAAAAGGAGAAATTGCTTGTTTTGAGCAATTTCACCTTTTGTCACAATGTTTTCAAAAAGCTGTCTGCTGCAGAGGCTTCAGAAAGCGTCTATATGAGTGAAAGGGTTAAACATTGGATATCAATAGCTGAAGGAACTCAACAATAATGGGTAATAATTCTATGATCGAAAACATTGTGGCAAAGGAAAATACCTCTTTTTTTCCTATTTCTCGATTTTACACAATCAAATAAAAAGTTGACATCTTCCCTGATGACAATTGTCAGGTTTAACCCTTTCCAACATACAACATATCTGCAGCAGATGGATTTGATCTTGACAAAAATATGAAAGTATAATTATTGAAAAGAGTTGAAACATTGTGACAAAAGGAGAAATTGCTCATTATGAGCAATTCCTCCTATTTCACAATGTTTTCAAAAGTCGTCTGCAGAGGCGTCAAAAAGCATCTGTATGTGGGAAAGAGCTATGAGAGAAAATACTCTTTCTCTGATGCAAATGACATTTGAAATCTCAGCAACAATTGGCTTAATCATTTTATGAAAACATAGTTGAAAATGGAGAAATTGCTAAAAAATTCTCCTTTTCTCACAAAGTTTTCAAATCTATATCGAAACCATGCATCAAATTTAGATATGACTCTTTTTTTCAAAACATCACATCATGTCAACATGTCACTTCATTTAAACCCTTTCCCACATGCAACAAATCTGCAGCAGACGACTTTAAATGTATTTAGGTCAATTATCTCTTTATTTTGAAAGAATAGTTATTCAATATGATTGAAAACATTGTGGCAAAAGTAGAAATTGCTCATTATGAGCAATTTTTCTGTTATCTTAATGTTTTAAAAAGTTGTCTGTTGTAGAGGTGTCAGAAAGTATTCAGTATGTGGGAAATGGTTAAGGAAACACAATGAACTGTGATTCAAGAATTTTATCTTAAAGTCGTCATAGTTGTTACACTGAATGAACTGTTCTTTGCCAAAGATGACTTTTGATAAGTCTTTGATAAGTCTACAGCATACAACTTGTCAAAAAGAATTGATTGACTGATTTGGGGGGTTTAACGCCGTTATCAACAATTTTTCAGTCATATAACGACGGCCAGATCCATATCGTTTTGGACGGCAGAAAGTCAAAGCCTTTTTGAGTAGCAAGTTTTTACTCAGTGATTCGTTTCTTAATAATACTAGTAGTAGTACTACTACTACTTCTACTACTACTACTACTACTTCTACTACTACTACTACTACTACTAATATTACTACTACTACTACTACTACTACTACTACTTCTACTACTATAACTACTACTACTACTACTACAACTACTACTACTACAACTACTACTACTACTACTACTACTACTTTTTCTACTACTACTACTACTACAACTACTACTACTACTACTACTACTTCTACTACTACTACTACTAATAATAATAATAATACTAATACTACTAATACTACTTATAATAACATTATGATAGTGATGATGATGATGATAATGATGATGATGATGATAATAATGACGGTGACGTTAATTATAATAACATTATACGTACCCTTCGCTGTCTACAATGTCCAATGGTGTATGGGCGTCTCTTATACTAGCATGGATGCTTTTATTCCACGGAAAAGGACTGATCTTTGAAAAGCTGTTAATATAGCCATTGATAAGGGCGTCTTTGGTAATACCAGATACATCTGAAATCAGGCATTCAATTGTGATTACATACGCATTTCTATTGATAAGATTAACGATCACTGTAAACTGAGATAAGTCTTTGAAAATTGAGCCTGAGACTTCGGTTCGATCCCCGGTTGGGTCATACCAAATATCTTAACCCTTTTCCACATACACCAATTCTGAAAACATTTAGTCAAAAATATAGAAATACCCTATAAATGAAGGTACAATTAGTAAAACAAGAGCTGTCGGAGGACAGCGCGCTCGACCTTTTTGTGCTTGCCAATAAAAAGAAAACTTTTTTGGTGGTACAGAAAACATAACCAAGTACTTTATCATATTATTTATAAGCAAAGTACTTTATAAGTCGAAAAAGGGTCATCATTCTTACAAAAACCTTTACTGATCTATGCACTCTTGGCTGTTGGTGGAGGTAATGATGGTAAAATGATTTTTGTAAGTGTTTAAGCTATATCTCTAATTGTTTTGAAAACATTTGCTTTGGTATGAATAACTTAACCAAAGTTTTAAATAGAAAAGGGGCCATAATGCTTTAAAAAAACTTGACAGAGTTATGTACTCTTGTCTGTTGATGGAGGTAATGATAGTAAACAAGTATTGTAAGTGTATAAGCTATATCTCTAATGGTTTTGAAAAAAAGTGGGGTGGTACGAAAAACTTAAACAAACTTCTAAGTCGAAAAAGGGCTATAATTCTTACAAAAACATGGACAGAGTTATGTACTCTTGTATGCTGCTGGAAGTAATGATGGTGAAAAAGTGTTGTAAGTTTCAAAGCAATATCTGTAATGGTTTTGAAATAAAAAATGAATTGACACAAAAAACTTAACCAAAATTCTAAGTCGAAAAAGGGCCATAATTCTTACGAATACCTTGACAGAGATATGTACTCTTGTCTGTTGATGGAGTTATGATGATGAATAAGTGTTGTAAGTTTCGAAGCAATATCTGTAATGGTTTTGACAAAAAAGTGAATTGGTACAACAAACTAAACCAAGGTGTGACACCAACGCCGACACCGACGCAGACGCAGAGGCCGACGCCAACGCCGACGCCGAGGCGAGTAGTATAGCTAGCCCTTTCTTCGAAAAGTCAAGCTAAAAAGTTAAAAACATTGTGTCAAAAAGAGAAATTGTCTGTATGTGGAAAAGGGTTAATTTAGGTAGTGTTGGCGTTCAGGGCTTTCGCGAATAGATTACTAAATGATGCATATGTATCAGGATCAACATATCGGTTGTACTGGCCAAATTTTCCAGGAACGCCATTGTGAAGAAAAAACGTTCAACAATTGGAATCTTTACACAGACCTTCCGCGAGTACTAGGGGTGTTTTCGGATGGTCCTAAACAAGAGAGTGTTCGACTAGTGCAAGTCAAAAGCTGTAATTTGATTGGTCGATTTTGACAGACCACATGCCATAGAGCTCGGTGTGGTCGGACAATCATAATAAGTCCCTAATTGAAAATCAATTTAGCAGATATGGAGTTTGATTGCTATGCATTAACCTGTTTCACAATAGATGTAAAATAAATTTACCTTTAGAAAATATTGTGAAAATAGGTTGATCTCGGTTACGTAAATGCACCATTCGAATCACTGAATACATTTCACACTGTTAACCCTTTCTCACTTATAAATGCATGTTGACGCATTTGCAGCAGACGCTTTTTGAAAACATTGTGATAAAAGGAAAAAATGCTCATAATGAGCAATTGACAACTAAATTCAATACTTATGTTTCATTCATAGAGCTTTTCCATAGTTTTCTGGATGTTTTCAAAGTCGTCTGCTACAGAATTGTTGTATGTGGCAAAGGGTTAACAGAATGTGAGCCGTGATTAACGAAACCCATCCTTAGAATCATTTTCCTAAATATGAAAAAATATCAGTTTCTTGGGTAAATAATTAAATTATGGGCAAATTTTGCAGACTCAGATCAGACTGTGCAAATGCACAGGCTGACCTGGACCTACACTGGTCGCCAAGTCATATGATTGGTTTGACCTGTAACAACCTTAATTCGTTTTGAAGTCATGGTGAATACTAATTGACCGCGAACGCAATGATACGTCAGTAGGATCTCCTCACTGGAATCTAGGTAGACACGGTTCGCATACACCAGTATTGCAATGTATACAAACCAATGTCGTTTAAGACATGTAATCCGATTACCTCAGAAAATATGTACGAACAATTACGAAGGTACCGTACTAACATATGTTCGGGTGCAGTTCTCCGAATGATGTATTTAGGTGTCCGCGATCAATTTATTTCCGTAATGTGAGCGCACTATTGGAAAAGTACATGTTGGCAATATCTGAACTGAGAAGGTTCACACCATACTGGCTATGTGATCCGTCTGATCAGAATCTACACACGTTGACAAACGTTTATAAGAAAAACGTGTCTGAACAGCGGACTGTGTCGGCCGGATCAGTCTGCGCGGACAGCGCAGGCTGATCTGGTCGATACATTACGCAGAGTGCAGATCTTAATCAGGCAGGGCGGGTCCATGTGCTGACCTGGATATACACTGTTCACAAAAAACATCTCGTACCTTTTCCAATCATATCTTTGTTTGTTTGTTTCACCTACCTACTGTTGTGACCACGCCCTCTTTGTATGTTTGTTTCCGTATTGACATGACGAGCTCATACACTTTCTTGTATTTAAACTTAATGGCATCGAACAGGGCCTTCAAGGCGTATGGCAATTTGGATTCCAGGATCTTGTCCAATAACAACTATAATAGGAAAAAAACCAACTTAAATAGTTTGCCGTTTATCAGAGCTTTAGATGAAATAAGTACAAAGTCAGAAACACTCATTTGACACTAAAACCCTAAGTGGTGGCTACCCGAAGGAATCGTCTCACTGAGACGATTCCTTTGGGTAGCCACCTCATTCCTTATATTTCTTTTCAAATTGCATTCATCAATGATCAATAACAAGAAACCGTGCAACAAATTACCACCATATTTACGAATGGTCATTGTTCAAATGCAGCAAAACGCTTAATGTTATTTATTTTTTACTTGATCCAACGTTTTTAAATGTCCATATCAGTAAGTGTTCTACTGATTCCTGTATGACTTTCAAAGAACTATTAAACTAGCAATGAAGTTCTATTAAATGATTCCTGATTCGGCGTTTTGGTGATTGTGAGAGTTGAGGCAACGAACATCTCAAATGACCCAACACAATTATATCAACTTCTATTACTTTCGAAGAACCATTGACACAGCAATCAACATGGCTAGAAGGAATCTGAAAGAGGGTTATCCAAAGGTCTTTTCTGCAAAATTATCTGCAAATCGGCCAGACACTTTCGTAGGAGAATATTTTTAAAGTTTACATTATAGTCATATAACACAAAACAGTCCCGCACCCTGGTAGCCATGTTTTTCGACCAATCAAAATGGCTTGAAGACATCACAAAGAAGGTAACCTAAGGAAAGTTTGACAGTTTGACGGCTAATCAGTTTGGGAGAAGAAGGATTTTAAAGTTGTCTTTCTTTAATTTGCAACGGAAATCCGAATTATGCATGAATTCAAATGTTTTTAATGAATTTTAAGACATTAAACGAATGTTACCTGTGGTTAGCCCAGTGATTACAGAGAAAATGTCGTTTGAATCAAAAAGTAAACGCTCGCACGCACGAACGCACGACGGAAGCACATGACATAAGCTCGATTAAAATTCAGCCAGTTGAGCTAAAAATGATCTTTGATTCGCCGTTCTGCTGATTGTGAGATTTCAGGCCACGAACAAATGAACTCAAAAATTCTATTTATTTCTGTATGGTTTTCGAAGAACTATTGAAACAGCAATGAAGTTCTATAAAAATTATCCCTGATTCACCGTTCTGTTGGTTGTTGAATTGGAGGTCACGAACGTATCAAATGACCCCGGATATTATACTAATTTATATATGACTTTATAGAACTTTTGAAACAGCAATGAAGTTCTATAAAAATTATCCATGATTCGCCTTTCTGATGATTGTGAGATTGGAGGTCACGAATACCTCAAATGGTCCAAGAAATTCTACTAATTGCTATGTGGATTGCTAAGCAGTAACAAAATTCTAGAAAATTATCCCTGATTCAACGTTCTGCTAATTGTGAGATTTTAGGACAAGAACATATAAAATCATCCCAGAAAGCATACTAATTTCTATATGGCCTTCGAAGAGCTATTGAAACAGCAATGACGTTCTATAAAAATGATTCTTGATTTGGCTTTATGCCTACTTTGAGAGTTGAGGCCAGAAATATATCAAATAACTCAACAAATTGTTTAATTAGAGTTGTATGCTTTCGTAACATCTAAGACTACATATACATTTACTGAAAAAAAATTCAAATATTATTTTTTTAGATAGAGTTGACTTATTAATTTGATTAATAACGTATATTCTGTTCTGAATGCATCGACTGTCGTCTGTATCCGAGGTCGGGTAAACCTTTCGGCGTAGATCATACTGCAACGTGCACCGAGTTCTTCTGGGAATAAAGCCATCGCGGGTCACCCATCCAGGCACTTTTTGAAAAAATCAAACACTATACCAACGTCGCAATAAAAGCCGGCTTCCACAGCAAGGCTGTTAAAGGGATATTTGTACTTAAACCCCATTCCCGTTAAAGTTCTCCCTCTTTTCTCTTGACTTCAACCCCAAGTCACACAACTTCACACCAGAAGTACACCAGAGCAGAGCCTACGGTGTTCGGGGATGAACGTGTACCGGGTCCTTCACGAAGTTAAGCCATCGCTGGTCACCCATCCAGGCACTAACCACGATGAACGTTGCTTGATTTTTTGAAAGCCGGCTTCCAAAGCTGTAGAAGTGGTATTTGTACCTATACCACATTACCGTTACATCCCTCTTTTCACTTGACTTCGACCCGAAGTCACACAGCTGGTGTAGAAGTACACCAGACCGGAGCATATGTAACATCTATGGGAACCACCGGGGTCCGGGGAAGATGGTGATCCCCAAAATCACGGTTTTAAGCCATCGCGGATCACCCATCCAGACACTAACCTAGATATACGTTGCTTAACTCCGTGAACAAACCAACCCCTCTACCCTACCAACGTCGCTACAAAAGCCGGCTTCTACAGCAAGGCTGTAGAAATAAGATTTATAACTACACCCCACTCCCGTTACAATACATACCTGCATCCTTCCTGACCGCTTGTTGACTTGTAAGACCTCTTGTCTATCGGTGAATTTAATCACTTGGGATTGTTGTAATCGATCTAGCACATCTTCAGCCTGCACGTTGTCAACTAGTATCTTATAGGTCTTCTTCAGTGTGACTCGGTCTTCCGCGGATAAGCCTGGAAACATTTTATAACAGAAATCAGTCTCACCAGAGTCTTCACCGTCCGCATGCATATTATACTTGCATACCTAAATACATCATCTATCAAAAGAAATGGAAGTGCAGACCCTTTAGTTTTATGCCAATATAACTTTAAATGAATCTGTAAATGGGAAATGTTACACATTGGCCTTTGTGATCCAGGCCCTTCAAACAATTGTCAAGCGTTATATGTTTTCTTCCTCGAATATGTTCCAAGAATATGACTATAACAACAATAATAATATCATGCAAATAAATAGAACTTTTCACTTGTTCCATGGAAGGGCTCCATCCATGCCAAATGATGCAAACATACACTGTATGTCAGATTGTCTTGTTGATGGTTCTCTGATTAAGTACATCCAGATTAGATTACACGTATGCACAGGCTGATCTGGATCAAGACGGGTCACTTTCCTTAAGCATAAGCATATAATATTTTTATTGTATTCATATCTTCAAAAGTGGCGGAGAAGGGCATATCTTAATTTATATATTGCTTTTATTTTCCAACATCCTTTTTTAACTGGATAGAAATTAAACCTTCACATTTCTAGATATTACTATTCGTTCTGTGATATTTCCAAAGAAGACGACTCATAGATATAAATATTAAAGAGGTAAATGGTTGATAAAGACATACCATCCTCCGTGCCCTTATTTGCGTACGCCTTTCTCGCTCGTGATGTTTTCGTTCTCATTTCATACATCTTCTCCAGCTTCTTGACCATGTCTGACTGCCAGGTTTCTCTCAGGGTCTGAACGAAAGGATTTGGGAGAAATTTAAACATTTAATTCCTATTCAAGTATTTCAGAGGGATACGTGTTAACATTATGATAATACATGCATTTGTATATCTTATTTACTATGCCTATTACAAGTTACATGTGATTGTTTGATTGTTGAGAAATAAGTTCAAATAACGGTGGGTATATTCTGATAAACTCATCGTCTAAAGCAGTGAGTAGTATTCGAGGTCTAATTGTCGATGTCTTTTCTGTTATTAAAAAAAACCTACACGTTTTTGCCGTCAGCATTAGTAATTATTATATTAAGGCTTTGATATATCACTGTTGTTCGATTTGCAATTTTTAATTTAAATGCAAATCTAGCATATAATTTTAAGCAGACAGCCTTTAGAAACAAAGAGTGTAATAGACTCTAAAACTTTGCTCCTTGCTATGATCATGAAAAGGGTCGAACCAATCAATCGATTTCTTCATCGATTTAACAATGTCCTTGATACAATCACCTCCTGGTGTCATTCTAGCAGACAATAGTTCAGGGTATTGTGTCTCAATATAAGTTTTCTTTCCTTAACCCGTATCACTTTCTCTGCGTGAATTTTGATATACTTCAAATACATGAGATCGCTTCGGTAGTGTGGGGATAGAGCGTCCGGCTCCAGTGCGGGAGGTCGCGGGTTCGATCACCGGTCTCGTCATACTTTAAACATGGTATAAACGGCCATCCTAGGCGCTAGGGGTTGCGGGGTAAGCATTAGAACTTACTGGCTGATGTCAGGATAAATGGCCTAGTAGTACTGGAAATTTGGCCAGGAAACGCCGTGATATAACGGAAAATGTGTTGAAAGCTGCGTAAAATGCAAAACAATCAATCAGTCAAGTCCACGCCTCGAATGTCGTTGTAGTCTATAATTCAGGGGAGGTAAATGAATTTGATCTTTCGCAGTTAATCAAGGGGTAAACAAACCTTGATGTAGTGCTGTTGAAGATCTAAGCTGATGAGTTCTGTCTCAATTCGACTCATCTTAATTCTAATTGGTGGACCTCGTCGGATAATGACGTCACGAATCTGTACAAACAACATTGAATACATGGAAACAGGAATGGATTCTGAAAAAAGAAAACTATCAAATTTATATATTTGTAATTGGGCCCCTTCAGCTGTCATTGTGATCTATTTGTCTTTTACGCCGTTTTCAAAAGTAGTTCAATTAAATCACGTCGTTTCCTTGGTAATTTACCAGTAATACCGGTATAATTTATCCTGAACCAATTCATCAGTCGTATCCCAGCAACCACGAGAACCAAAGAGGGAAGCTCTTATTAGCGTGTTAAAAGTATTTGGTAAAAGCCGTCCGGAAATCGAACCACAAATCAAAGTACTGTTCATATGATGTCGTCAGAAAAGAGTACCCGTTTTAAATCGAGTGTGAGTATAGCAAGTCTCGACAGACCCACCCACTCCCCGCTCTAAACCATAACCAAGAGAAATTGATTCATTTTGTTTAACGACCAAATTGAACAATAACCGACAGATATTATTTAGTATTTATAAAGAAAGATATATGGCATCCTTTAATACTTGTGTGACAACGCATATTTATTTGATGACTTATCAAATTGGCACTCATTACTTGGTAAGGTTAGAGTGGAATGAGCGAGAAACAATCTCATTACATATATACCTAAATTCGATGCAGAGCAAACGTTCGTACTGTCAATTACATGTCGTCTTAGATTGACCTCTGCACCAGCCAATCAAATTGTCGCATACAATTTGTATCAACAGGGAGATAACCCATACACATCATATACACAAACAAGATAGAGAAGCGGTGATGAACGAACGTTGGTTGTATATGAGAACCTGCTCATGAGTATTTCATTGTATTGGGTACATGCGACGACCTTTGTGGCGGTGTCGTCAGATCCAATATAAGTACCGCGAAGTTCTGTGGTTTGATTTTCATTAGATTGAGCGAGAAAGAGAGATATATTATAAAAATATATATATATATATCTTACCGTATGTTGCCAGTTCCTGAAACAAGAGCTGAAGCCGAAGGATATCAGCACTAAGTGATCCGTCCTGGGTCAGCGGTTCCTTTGACCAGCCATGTGGGTACGGTGGACAGAGGTGACATATCGTCTCCAAAAGAGTGACCAATGTCCGGCTGTCGTATTTCTGCGAGGAGGTGTGCTTCTTCTTCAAAGGATACAAGAGCTTCCACTGTTTATCGGTCAGCACGTGCTAATAAAGGACAAATACATGGATTGACACACATGTTCATTGGACCTGACAGCAATGCATTACATTTCAACTCGAATTGACCCTTTACCTATAAATATTCATGGTTTCTGAACACTTGACAAGCATCGCGCCCCAGGTTCGATCCCCGTTTCGGCGGACATATTTGAATGTCATTGGAGAGGCCTAGTTCTGGTTTGTGATATAACTGTAATATTGATGAAAGACTGAATATAACCACACACATAACTAGACTTAAAGAACGTTGGCTTTCTGCCATTTGCCCTTAGTGTACCAGTACTATAAACTGGGCCGTCTACGTGGGGCTGTGATTATAGCGTCCACGTTGGGAGCGAGAGACCAGTGTTCGATCAATCCCCGGCTGAGTCGTACCAAAGACATGTTAAAAATGGTATCCCTTCTTTTCTTGGCACTTAGCATACTTATTACTCCCTGTCAGGATAATTAAATCCGGAAGTGCTGGTAAATCAACCGGAAAACGCCGTGATGTAATACTGAAATTACGTTGAAAACGGCGTAAAACACCGTTCAAACAAACAAACAAACAAACAAACAAACAAACAAGTTGAACAAATCGGCAAACATATTCCAACAGTCCGCCCAGTGTGCTCAGTGTGAACATGAAGTACGCATCTTATCTAGATGTCTGCAGACATATTCCAACAGTCCGCCCAGTGTGCTCAGTGTGAACATGAAGTACGCATCTTATCTAGATGTCTGCAGACATATTCCAACAGTCCGCCCAGTGTGCTCAGTGTGAACATGATATACGCATCTTATCTAGATGTATGCAGACATATTCCAACAGTCCGCCCAGTGTGCTCAGTGTGAACATGAAGTACGCATCTTATCTAGATGTCTGCAGACATATTCCAACAGTCCGCCAAGTGTGCTCAGTGTGAACATGAAGTACGCATCTTATCTAGATGTATGCAGACATATTCCAACATTCCGCCCAGTGTGCTCAGTGTGAACATGAAGTACGCATCTTATCTAGATGTCCGCAGAGCCTGATTGTGTAATAAATACAACACAATTAATATCTCGTTACCAACAACATGGTAGTTGAAAGGCACATATGGATATAAACATTGGAAATGAGCTCGACCGTGCACAAAGGTGAAGCCTGGCCTTTGCGGGCAATATAGATCTGAACCAGCCTGCTCATCAGTGCAAGGCGTTCTAGATCTACACTTCTCGCAAGTTATTAAGGTCACGTTTTTTTTTTTGGCCTTTTGTTAAAGCACGTTTCCTAGCTTTAGGTGAGCTATGTACATTTGGATAAAACTGAATATATGCACAGGCTGATCTGAACATAAAGTATGCACAAATGCCAATTTGCGTCTTTATGCAAGGACGAACCGAATTGGTTCCTTATTGAAGCCCTGGTATACCTGCTGGTGTATTCTATGCAGCATGGATTTCACATGCTGTTGGTTTAAATGTTCTCGCAGACTGAGTGCGGGGTGAATGCTGTCGAACGTGTATCTCAGGGCGGAGGTTCCGGCATCGAGCAGCAGCCAACAAAGCCTCGCCAGCATTTCCTTGTCCTTATCGCGCCCGACGATCCGGACCTTTCCGGATTCTTCGTTCATCTCGGCACTGTAAAGAAAAGGTGTTTTGTTCTTTTTAATTATATGGTAAAGTAAAAGGTACCGATAATAAGAAATCTGACAGTAACTCTATATACCCGTTGATCAATTTCATTACGATTAATAACTAATCAATTTTTTCAATATTATCGACCTTAAACACTTCCAATATACAAACGCTTTTGACGCATCTAGTTCAGGCGACCTTTTAAAAACGATAGGGCAAAATGAGAAATTTCTAAAGATGACAATTTCTCCTTTTGCCACAATGTTGTCAACTCTTAACAATAATTGCAATTTTAGTTATAGAGAGTTTCTACAGTTTACGTGGATGTTTCAACTGCTGCGTATGAGTTATGTATGGGAAAGGGTAAAAGACGTAATGATAGTGGGGGTATAATAACATGGATAATGTGTAAATCTATCGACACGTTAATGTACCCCCGCGAGGCTAGAAGTTATTGTGCCCGGGTCATGAACAGGGTGTCCAAATAATACCCCATACCAACCAGTTAAAACACTTTCATCGTAGTGAATAAATATATAAATGCTTAAAGATCTAGCTCAGTTTCTTAACAACTCTTTCCCACATAGAAAAAAGTTCAAACATACGACTGAAAATTATGGAAATTCATCACTAATAAAAATATAAGTATTGAATAAATTGAAAATATTTGGACAAAAGGAGAAGTTGCTTATTATGAGCATTTTCTTATTTTGCCACATTTTCGTCTCATAATTCTGTTACAGATGCGTAAAAATGTGTCTGCATGTGGGAAATGGTCAATGTATGACCTCACGAGAAGACTTGTTAAGAACGGTGTGTCCCAAAAACCCCGTCTATGGCAAGCCATTTTACTATCTATTCGATTTAAAGATATCTCTAGAACATAGAGAGATATCTCTGTGGGTTACTTTCAAAGATATATTTCTAAGTTATACCAGTACCGAATTCCCTAAAGTAGACTCTAACATGTGACAAATCGGACCACTATATTGTTCATGTAATAATAGTCTTTAGAATATTTTGATAACCATAAGGCAAACAATGCAGATTTCCGGTGAGACAGCTCGTTACGAGCTAACTCACC
>JASEVX010000698.1:0-22872 GCA_031761405.1 Serripes groenlandicus | reverse complement strand
AGACAGACAGACAGACAGACAGACAGACAGACAGACAGACAGACAGACAGACAGACAGACAGACAGACAGACAGACAGACAGACAGACAGACAGACAGACAGAGACAGAGAGAGAGAGATTGATATACAGAATGAGATATAGAGAGAGAGAGAGAGAGAGAGAGAGAGAGAGAGAGAGAGAGAGAGAGACATACAGACATACAGACAGACAGAGACACAGACAGACAGACAGACATACAGACAGACAGACAGACAGACAGACAGACAGACAGACAGACAGACAGACAGACAGACAGACAGACAGACAGACAGACAGACAGACAGACAGACAGACAGACAGACAGACAGACAGACAGACAGACAGACAGACAGACAGACAGACAGACAGACAGACAGACAGACAGACAGACAGACAGGACAGACAGACAGACAGACAGACAGACAGACAGACAGACAGACGTTATAATTTTGGAAAATACCACAGTTTGATAGATGTGTAGTTAAAGATCAGACTGCGGTTGTAAGACATTGTTTTGTGTCTCTTGGAAACTTTGCGAACAGGCAAACGAACAGGTGTATGTTGATATAAACTGGTGATCTCGTTAAAAGTCGATAATCAAAGATAAATATGGTAATGTAAAATTAAAGCATGATAAACCTTGTTTGACAGCTGATAATTCATAAACAATTAGTAGAGCATTACTCATTCGTAAAGGATCAAGTCAGATTGTGAACACGTTTAATAGTATCTACAAATCTACAAATCTTGCCTTATTTAACCAACACTGAATTGTTTCGCTGTAAAACAACGCCCGCCACGCCAAATAATGTATTCATCTATCCATACTCACTTCTGCATATTTGCAATTACCGGCTAAGCCAAAATTCACGAAAGGCATACTTGTTCGACATTTAAATCGATTTGGATTAAAATATTAGTATGTTCTTGCCTGACTCTTTCCTTATATATAGAATACTTTACGGCATTTGAACCAGTCGACTATTGAGGATAAGAATTGAAATTATTTCTCCTTTTTTTTAAATTGCATTTTATTGTCTCTACTTTTCTCAACCTCTACTATCGGAAACAATGGGGTAATTTCTTCTTTTTAATTTCTAAATAATTGTCATGCTTCAAAATAACTTTAACGCTTTCCCTCATACAGACGCATTTTGATACCCCCGAACCAGAGGACTTTTGAAAAAACATTGTGATAATAGGAGAAACTGCTTATACTGAGCAATTTCTCCTTTTACCACAATATGTTCAACTCTTTTAGAGTTTAAGTTTTACTTTAGTATGCTTTCAGTGACGAAAGTCTATTTAACCAGACTCTGCGTAATGTATCGACCCAGATAGATGTATAGAGTAATGATTCCTGAAGCAGAAAATCCACAGGAGGCGAAAAGTGTCTGTCCGGGTTAGCCTGCGCGACAGGCCTAGGCTGATCTGGGTCGATACATTACGCAGAGTCTGGTTGGATAGACTTTCGTCACTGAATGCATATTAACCTAAGTTAAACTTGAACTCTTTCCCACAAACACTATTTATGTAGCACACGACTTGAAAAATGTCTGAAATTGAGAGGGTATTATTGAAAAGAGTTGAACACATTGTGGCAAAAGGAGAAATTGCTCAGTATAAGCAGTCCACAGTGTTAGTCTTCTCGTGGAACGGCTCATTTAAAACCCTTCTGATATGACGTGATTTATTAAGAAAATAAATAGTATTGATATATTTCATGATAAATGTGTTAATTGAAACAATTGTAAACTGGCGTTACGCCGTATATAAACTTTTAACCCTTATGTTTATACCATCTATATATGACTGTTCAATCTTACCGAGAGTAACTGGCGTTACGGCGTATATAAACTTTTAATCCTTATGTTTATACCATCTGTATATGACTGTTCAATCTTACCGAGAGTAACTGGCGTTACGGCGTATATAAACTTTTAACCCTTATGTTTATACCATCTGTATATGACTGTTCAATCTTACCGAGAGTAACTGGCGTTACGGCGTATATAAACTTTTAACCCTTATGTTTATACCATCTGTATATGACTGTTCAATCTTACCGAGAGTAACTGGCGTTACGGCGTATATAAACGTTTAACCCTTATGTTTATACCATCTGTATATGACTGTTCAATCTTACCGAGAGTAACTGGCGTTACGGCGTATATAAACGTTTAACCCTTATGTTTATACCATCTGTATATGACTGTTCAATCTTACCGAGAGTAACTGGCGTTACGGCGTATATAAACTTTTAACCCTTATGTTTATACCATCTGTATATGACTGTTCAATCTTACCGAGAGTAACTGGCGTTACGGCGTATATAAACGTTTAACCCTTATGTTTATACCATCTATATATGACTGTTCAATCTTACCGAGAGTAACTGGCGTTACGGCGTATATAAACTTTTAACCCTTATGTTTATACCATCTGTATATGACTCTTCAATCTTACCGAGAGTAACTGGCGTTACGGCGTATATAAACTTTTAACCCTTATGTTTATACCATCTGTATATGACTGTTCAATCTTACCGAGAGTAACTGGCGTTACGGCGTATATAAACGTTTAACCCTTATGTTTATACCATATATATATGACTGTTCAATCTTACCGAGAGTAAGCGGCGTTACGGCGTATATAAACGTTTAACCCTTATGTTTATACCATCTGTATATGACTGTTCAATCTTACCGAGAGTAAGCGGCGTTACGGCGTATATAAACTTTTAACCCTTATGTTTATACCATCTGTATATGACTGTTCAATCTTACCGAGAGTAACTGGCGTTACGGCGTATATAAACGTTTAACCCTTATGTTTATACCATATATATATGACTGTTCAATCTTACCGAGAGTAAGCGGCGTTACGGCGTATATAAACGTTTAACCCTTATGTTTATACCATATATATATGACTGTTCAATCTTACCGAGAGTAAGCGGCGTTACGGCGTATATAAACTGTTAACCCTTATGTTTATACCATCTATATATGATTGTTCAATCTTACCGAGAGTAACTGGCGTTACGGCGTATATAAACTTTTAACCCTTATGTTTATACCATCTGTATATGACTGTTCAATCTTACCGAGAGTAACTGGCGTTACGGCGTATATAAACTTTTAACCCTTATGTTTATACCATCTGTATATGACTGTTCAATCTTACCGAGAGTAACTGGCGTTACGCCGTATATAAACTTTTAACCCTTATGTTTATACCATCTATATATGACTGTTCAATCTTACCGAGAGTAACTGGCGTTACGGCGTATATAAAATTTTAACCCTTATGTTTATACCATCTGTATATGACTGTTCAATCTTACCGAGAGTAACTGGCGTTACGCCGTATATAAACTGTTAACCCTTATGTTTATACCATCTGTATATGACTGTTCAATCTTACCGAGAGTAACTGGCGTTACGGCGTATATAAACGTTTAACCCTTATGTTTATACCATCTGTATATGACTGTTCAATCTTACCGAGAGTAACTGGCGTTACGGCGTATATAAACGTTTAACCCTTATGTTTATACCATCTATATATGACTGTTCAATCTTACCGAGAGTAACTGGCGTTACGCCGTATATAAACTGTTAACCCTTATGTTTATACCATCTGTATATGACTGTTCAATCTTACCGAGAGTAACCAGGGAACAAATCTAATCTTCGGGAAAGTGGTTCAATGTAAAGTTTAAATCGGCTCGATAAGCTATGTGGTCACACAGTCTGATCCGAGTCGTCCATGTACGTAATCTGTACTAGTAAGACAGGTATCATAGAAACACATAGAATCCGGAAATAAGTGAGAGAATTAAATGTACAGGTATGCAATCTTATCGGATATTCTTTATAGTCTATTAACTTTAACCCTTTCCCACATTCAACACACCTGCAGTAGACGACTTGGCAAACTTTGTATAGATACTTTCTCAAAATGAAAGAAAGCTTATTGAATAAAGATAAAAAACATTACAGCAGACGACTTATAATATATATGACAAAACTATGGAAACTTTCAATAAATTTAGTACAATGATTATTATTAAATAAAGTTTTCAAAAAGTCGTCTGCTTCAGATCGCGTCTGTATATGTAGGGAAGGGTTAAACGCTACGGAAGGTCAGTTTTCGTATTGTGTCAAAATCAGATAAATCGAGTGATTTCTAACGAACCCCTATCCTGCCGTATTTCAGAAACTTAAATCTCACGCGTAACATTTTAACCCCCCTTTCCCACATACAGTAAATCTGCAGCAGACGACTCTTACTCACGGTTACTCACGGTTACTCACGGTTACTCACGGTTCCGAGACCGCCGGAAAGCCTAGGGCTTCTAATGGTCCTTCTGGTATGTTTTTACTTGTATTGTTTGACAAGTGGCAGCGTGGGTCGAATTTCGAAGGGTGATTTATCCAGTGTTTATTTAGTTTATTTTTAAATGAGTTTACACTTGAAGCAGTAACTACATCGTCTGGGAGTGAATTCCAAGGGTCCACGGTCCTTATACTGAAAGCATTTTTCCGTATGTCAGTTTTTGAATGTTTTTTGAATAGCTTGAGACTATTGCCTCTTGTTCTGGTGTAATTTGAGAGTATTAATAAGTCCTCAGTTGATGTTGTGTCATATTTGTTCAATATTTTAAATACTTGTAGCATATCCGCTCGTAGTCTTCTGTATTCTAAAGATGGTATTCCTAGATATTTTAGTCTCTCGGTGTAAGTTAGAAATTGTAAATTGGATAGTAGTTTGGTTGCTCGCCTTTGGACGTTTTCAATCGCAATTTGGTGTTTTTTCAGATGTGGAGACCATACCGTGCTCGCATACTCCAGATGGGGTCTGACCAGTGATTTGTAAAGATGTAGGAATATTGTTTTGTCCATGTATGTGAAGATTCTGAAGATGATTCCTAGATTTCTGTTGGCTATTTTAATTTTTGTTGTGATGTGAGAGTGAAATTTTAAATTTTTGTCTACAATGACTCCTAGGTCTTTTTCTTCCTCTACGTTCGTGATGGCTTCTCTGCTTAAGTCTCTGCCTTTGGTGAAATAGTCTCCTGTTTGTTGGTTATTACCTAGATGTAGTCTTTTGCATTTTTTTGAGTTGAATTCAAGGTCCCATGTATGAGACTCTGAAAACATCTTGGCAAAAATATGGAAAATCTCTAGAAACGAAACTACAATTATCAACTAGAGTTAAAAACATTGTGGCAAAAGGAGAAATTGGTAAATCATATTATGGTAAAGTCGTATCGATCAATGTAGAGCATGATATTTGTTTTGTTTTCATTGTTCGTAGATGTAAATGTGTACTGTTAATACCTGCATTACGGCACGCGTAAATGTTTTAACGACTAGCGTTTTAAGATCTTACTTTATGCATCTGCGGAAAGTGAAGACCAACGCGAGCCTGTGCATTGGCGTAGTGAAGACACAGACAAGCCTGTGCATTCGCATAGTATCTCCGGAGTCTTCACCCTCTGAGTACATGTTATGCATACGACATCGCATGTTCTGATCAAAAACTAGAAGTGTAGCTCCAATAGTCTTTAACCAATATAATGTTAAATGCTGTCAAATCGGAGTGTCACTTAGACCCCAAATCGCTAGACGCGTCTCATATGTGTGAAGTACTAAGGTAACTATTCATGTACTTTCAAAACATTATTGTTTCATGTGTTCATATAGAAATATATAAAGGCGCATATCAGTGCTTTGATTCATTGGGGGGGGGGGGGGGGGGGGGGGGGGGGGGGCCAGAGTCGAGACTCCTGAGACGTACTCATAATGGCAGCTGATTGGCTAAACTATTGCTAGAAAGACTAAGACTATACAGTATAGCAAACTGCTCCTGATGAAAATATGAATCTTCGAAAATAAAGAAATCAGAGATCTGACATTTGTGCAATCCGGGCGGACATGTGAGAATCGTCTAATTGAGCCCATGCATGCTGATTGGCTAAACTATTACTAGTAAGACTAAGACTATATAATATAGCAAACTGCTCCTGATGAAAATATCCCTTTTTTAATACCCGACTAATTCCCCCTTTGTTAATACCCGACTAATTCCCTTTTTTTAATACCCGACTAATTCCCCCTTTGTTAATACCCGACTAATTCCCCCTTTTTAATACCCGACTAATTCCCCCTTTGTTAATACCCGACTAATTCCCCTTTTTTAATACCCGGCTAATTCCCCCTTTTTAATACCCGACTAATTCCCCCTTTTTAATACCCGACTAATTCCCCTTTTTAATACCCGACTAATTCCCCTTTTTTAATACCCGACTAATTCCCCTTTTTTAATACCCGACTAATTCCCCTTTTTTAATACCCGACTAATTCCCCTTTTTTAATACCCGACTAATTCCCCTTTTTTAATACCCGACTAATTCCCCTTTTTTAATACCCGACTAATTCCCCTTTTTTAATACCCGACTAATTCCCCTTTTTAACCCTTGCCTACAATTCTAGCGCCTCAGCAGCAGTCGTCTTTTTCTTCATGATGAACAATTTTTTCATTTTGTCACAATGTTTTTAACTCAAGTCAATAATTATACTTTAATTCACGGAATATTTCCATATTGTTGTTCAGACGTTTTCAAAGTCGTCTGCTGCAGATGTGTTGTATGTGGGAAAAGGTTAAATGGATCACACTTTATAATTCTGTTTAGAGAAACTAAGAGGGCACAATTAAACTGGCCACCACGTCGACTAAACGTTAAGATTGATCATATCTTGCGAAACGAATGATTTAGTAAACGAATTATATACACAGATAAAATGTATAGATTATGTAAAGAAAAATGGCTGCACAACAAAATGTACTTTACATTCCTTATGATACCGAAGCTAAATAACCCTTATCCTGCTATATGCAATTCTAACAACCTAATGGTTTATCTTACGTTTCTTTTGGTCTTAACCCTTTCCCACTTACAACACATCTGCAGCAGACAAATTTAAGGAAAATGCCCTTTTCTGAAAGTATAATTACTCTTTCACAACCTACAGATTCCTCTTGACGCATTTGCAGCAGAAGATATTTGAAAATAAATCGGCACTAGGAGAAATTGCTCTTGAAATGCGTCAAGAGGAATCTGTAGGTTGTGAAAGGGTTTAACCTTATCATTTGCTTAACAGGGAGGAATCCGAGTGGTTAGCGTCAAGGATCTAGAACCGGGCGTCCAGGGATCGATCCCCAGCCACGGCTGTCATGGAGCAGAGCCATTGCCAAAGGCACATTGACTAGCCTATCACTGGTTTGTTAATCCAGGGATCATGAATAAACAAACTGTTGCCGTGATATAACTGAAACTGTGTTAAAAACGAGGTAAAACCACAACGAAACAAACACAAACTAACAAGGGGCTGTATCACAAGTTCTGGTCTTAAAACTAAATATGCCTAAATTGGTCATGTCGCACAAAAACCAACCTTTAGAGGAATTGACATAACTACTTTTTACGATCAAATTACAAAGAGGTTTTGGTCGTCACCATTTTGGGTATGTTTTAATGGTGCTCCTACTACAAGATGGCGAATAGATGAGATCCTGATTTGAATACGAGTAGACTCAGGCTGATCCTGATCTGTTTTGGTTTTCGTGTGACATGACCCGTTTTTAAAAGTGAATTGCGAACCGTGATGATTAAACCTGTCTAACATACGGCCACTGCGAACCGTGATGATTAAACCTGTCTAACATACGGCCACTACGAACCATGATGATTAAACCTGTCTAACATACGGCCACTACGAACCGTGATGATTAAACCCTTTCTAACATACGGACACTACGAACAGTGATGATTAAACCCTTTCTAACATACGGCCACTACAAACCGTGATGATTAAACCCTTTCTAACATACGGCCACTACGAACCGTGATGATTAAACCCTTTCTAACATACGGCCACTACGAACCGTGATGATTAAACCCTTTCTAACATACGGCCACTACGAACCGTGATGATTAAACCCTTTCTAACATACGGCCACTACAAACCGTGATGATTAAACCCTTTCTAACATACGGACACTACGAACCGTGATGATTAAACCCTTTCTAACATACGGCCACTACGAACCATGATGATTAAAGCTGTCTAACATACGGACACTACGAACCGTGATGATTAAACCCTTTCTAACATACGGACACTTTCTGAAGCCTCTGCAGCAGACGACTTTTGAAAACATTGTGGCAAAAGGAAAAATTGCTCATACGGAGCAAATCACCCTTGACCACAAGCTGTCTGCTGCATATTTGCTGTATGTAGGAAAGGGTTAATGTCGAACTATACATATATATATATATATATAGATATGCGTATATCGTGAAGTGATGTCTTTATCACGTGATTTATGGCTATATGCTGCCTTGTAGATTAACGAAGATCACTTTTGCGCATTTTCAGAGTTTAAAGAATGAACTCTCATTACTGTGTACGATCATTGTGGAGTGTGGCCTTGGGCGATGCACATTTTCTAGCCTAGTACTGGTTTGTTTACCCAGGGATCATGAATAAGTGAACTGTCGCCGTGGTATTATAACTGAAATAATGTTGAAAACGGCGTAAAATCCCAATAAAACAAATTACTGTGTACGAATATCACTATTGTAGGCGAGTCTAATTTCAATTAATGTGCTTATGTTCGGCTTTACCCATTTAAATGCTGAACTTTTCCAGCTTTGTGTTTGAAAAAGCCCATAGCCGAAAACAGGATAGAAAAAGGTTGCCTGGTCAGATAGGACGGATGGCACATGCTTCACAAAGTCGATGCCAGCAGTCAAAGCGTAAACAATCAATTCAATCCATTTCAATGTTTGAAATGTGTGAGACGATCAAGGGGACCCTTCATTCACAGTTTAAGTTACATGTGTGAGATGATCAAAGGGACCCTTCATTCACAGTTTAAGTTACATGTGTGAGACGATCAAGGGGACCCTTCATTCACAGTTTAAGTTACATGTGTGAGATGATCAAAGGGACCCTTCATTCACAGTTTAAGTTACATGTGTGAGACGATCAAGGGGACCCTTCATTCACAGTTTAAGTTACATGTGTGAGACGATCAAGGGGACCCTTCATCCACAGTTTAAGTTACATGTGTGAGACGATCAAGGGGACCCTTCATTCATAGTTTAAGTTACATGTGTGAGACGATCAAAGGGACCCTTCATTCACAGTTAAAGTTACATGTGTGAGACGATCAAAGGGACCCTTCATTCACAGTTTAAGTTACATGTGTGAGATGATCAAAGGGACCCTTCATTCACAGTTTAAGTTACATGTGTGAGACGATCAAAGGAACCCTTCATTCACAGTTTAAGTTACATGTGTGAGACGATCAAGGGGACCCTTCATTCCCAGTTAAAGTTACATGTGTGAGACGATCAAAGGGACCCTTCATTCCCAGTTTAAGTTACATGTGTGAGACGATCAAAGGGACCCTTCATTCATAGTTTAAGTTACATGTGTGAGACGATCAAATGGACCCTTCATTCACAGTTTAAGTTACATGTGTGAGACGATCAAAGGGACCCTTCATTCACAGTTTAAGTTACATGTGTGAGACGATCAAAGGGACCCTTCATTCACAGTTTAAGTTACATGTGTGAGACGATCAAAGGGACCCTTCATTCCCAGTTTAAGTTACATGTGTGAGACGATCAAAGGGACCCTTCATTCATAGTTTAAGTTACATGTGTGAGACGATCAAGGGGACCCTTCATTCCCAGTTTAAGTTACATGTGTGAGACGATCAAAGGGACCCTTCATCCACAGTTTAAGTTACATGTGTGAGACGATCAAGGGGACCCTTCATTCACAGTTTAAGTTACATGTGTGAGACGATCAAAGGGACCCTTCATTCACAGTTTAAGTTACATGTGTGAGACGATCAAAGGGACCCTTCATTCACAGTTTAAGTTACATGTGTGAGACGATCAAGGGGACCCTTCATTCACAGTTTAAGTTATATGTGTGAGACGATCAAAGGGACCCTTCATTCATAGTTTAAGTTACATGTGTGAGACGATCAAAGGAACCCTTCATTCCCAGTTAAAGTTACATGTGTGAGACGATCAAAGGGACCCTTCATTCACAGTTTAAGTTGATTGTGTGCACACGATCATACTACGACGTCATGCAGTCTTATATTGGTCACCATTCTCAGTCTGATATACAGATTATTTACCATCACACTTTTGATACAGGAATTCTATCTCGAGTGATATTTATACGCGTATATCGAGTGATATTTATACGCGTATATCGAGTGATATTTATACGCGTATATCGAGTGATATTTACACGCGTATATCGAGTGATATTTATACGCGTATATCGAGTGAGTGCATCTGCACGAGTTTGTTATTAGAGGGTAAACTCACCAGTATAGTAATTCTGATGTTAATAGTTCAATAACATGTAAATACATCTTTTTTTCTTAAATTATGCATATTTATGTCATTTCTCGTAACTGACGGACTATTTTGATAAAAGTAGCCGTATTTTTGGTAGTCTAGAGGTATAGAGTAATGATTCCTGAAACAGAAAATCCGCAGGAGGCGAACATTTTTTGTCCGGGTAAGCCTGCGCGGCATGCTTAGGCTGATCCAGGTCGATGCTTTACGCAGAGTCCACAATGTTGGTTTTCTCGCAAGACGGCTCAAATTATGATTTTGTTCTCATTCCCGAATATGTCTATTTCTATAATTATTCGCGGTATATAGAATATAACGCATCAATTTACGCCTGTCGTGTCTGTTCCTATCTAACGTTATATCAATGGATTGGTATTATCAAACAAAAATAAAGGAAAATGGACCAGAGATCTTCGGTAAGTGTTTTTTAGTATTTTGATTCCTTTTGAAACATTTCGCGTGTGGTCATCTAAATAGTTTGTCGCTACAACTGATAAAAACATGCATAGATAAAAAGAGCCGTCTCACGAGAAAACCAACAATGTGGACTCTGCGTAAAGCATCGACCCGGATCAGCCCAAGCATCCCGCGTAGGCTAACTCGGACAGACTCTTTTCGCTTCCTGTGGAATTTCTGTTTCAGGAATCATAACTCTATACCTCTATCCCCCTGAGACGGAATGTGTCGGCCGGATCAGTCTGCGCGGACAGCGCAGGCTGATCTGGTCGATACATTACGCAGAGGCCATTATGTTGGTTTTTACCGGTACCATCTATCATGGCACTGATGCATCCGTCGCAATCCTCTCCCCGCAACCCCGAACAACAAGGATTGAAGCCATTACTGATATTTCAAGTTTTTCGTTTACAGATACATGTATACTGATTTAATTTCTGATGTGACAAAAACTATGGAACTATTTGCCAGTTCAATAGATATTGATTTTCTTTAAATGCCAGTAAACAACAGTACATATATCTTAGAAAAAACAATGTAACGTTTTCTAAAAATGAGTTGCATGTGAAGCGACTACACGCTTACAAGTACAGGGCAAGACAATCTGCGAGATTAAAGTTTGTGTCTGTAACATGCCTTGCATTTTTGTCAAACAAAATATATACTTTGTTAGAGCTTTAGATAAGGGGCGTTTTGAATGTGTTAACGTCTTTTTTTAAAGCCTCTAACTCTATGTTGTGGGTACTCAAAAGAATCGTCTCATTGGGAAAGTCTTTTGAGTACCCACATCATGGTGTTTAGTTGGATAATACGAGAGATATTGTGGGGAAAGAGCTATACACAACTCCTTTTTCTGGACCTCTGCCAGTTGTTATCTAATAACATGTAGACTATATGGAAACCGCGTCTGACAATTTTGGGATGCATGTGCGAACAGTGAAAACTCAGATGAGCCTGTCAATCCGAACAGTCTTACCAGTGCATACACTATCCATCTGCATGTTTAACTATCCGAGGTGCAACTTTTGATAAAAGACCTAGAAGTGTGGCCCACTAGATTTTACTAACTCCAATTAACACTAAATGAACACTAAATGATCATCGGAAAGTCAATTAACTGAAATCACCACACGTGACTCATAGTTATAATATATTTACCATGTCAAGTCTATTGCCGGTTTATACTATACTAACATTTATAATAACAAGTTTGAAAAGTATGACTGGGTGCTATTGAACATTAAATTCCATTTAACGCCTTTGTATCAGATGAACTTTGCAATTGATTATTGTTGATTGATTGATTGGTGTTTTACGTCGCTTTCAACATTTTTTCAGTTATATCGCGGCGTTTCCTGTGTAAGTTACCAGTACTACTGGTCCATTTATTCTGCACCAGCCAGTCAGTTGTGATGCTAACCCCGCAACCCTGAACGCCAAGGAGGGCAGCCATACGTACTATTTATAAAGTATTTGGTATGACCCGGCCGGGGATCGAACCCGCGACCTCCCACACCCGAGGCGGACGCTCTACCACTACACCACAGAGGCGGTTAATATTTGTTCAACAATATTTAAATTCTGTATCAAAACTATTCTATCCAATTTAACAACGAAATATTTCCCTTCAGGGGTTTTCAAAGCAGATGACTCCATTATCACTACGTTATGTTAATGTGCATGGCGTTTGATTTGTTTGTAGGCTGTTATTACTACGTTAGGTTAATGTACATGGCGTTTGATTTGTTTGTAGGCTGTTATCACAACGTTAGGTTAATGTACATGGCGTTTGATTTGTTTGTAGCCTGTTATTACTACGTTAGGCTAATGTACATGGCGTTTGAATTGTTTGTAGGCTGTTATTAAAACGTTAGGTTAATGTACATGGCGTTTGATTTGTTTGTAGGCTGTTATCACTACGTTAGGCTAATGTACATGGCGTTTGATTTGTTTGTAGCCTGTTATTACTACGTTAGGCTAATGTACATGGCGTTTGATTTGTTTGTAGGCTGTTATCACTACGTTAGGTTAATGTACATGGCGTTTGATTTGTTTGTAGGCTGTTATTACTACGTTAGGTTAATGTACATGGCGTTTGATTTGTTTGTAGACTGTTATCACTACGTTAGGTTAATGTACATGGCGTTTGATTTGTTTGTAGCCTGTTATCACTACGTTAGGTTAATGTACATGACGTTTGATTTGTTTGTAGGCTGTTATTACTACGTTAGGTTAATGTACATGGCGTTTGATTTGTTTGTAGACTGTTATTACTACGTTAGGTTAATGTACATGGCGTTTGATTTGTTTGTAGACTGTTATTACTACGTTAGGCTAATGTACATGGCGTTTGATTTGTTTGTAGGCTGTTATCACTACGTTAGGTTAATGTACATGACGTTTGATTTGTTTGTAGCCTGTTATTACTACGTTAGGCTAATGTACATGGCGTTTGATTTGTTTGTAGCCTGTTATCACTACGTTAGGTTAATGTACATGACGTTTGATTTGTTTGTAGCCTGTTATCACTACGTTAGGTTAATGTACATGGCGTTTGATTTGTTTGTAGACTGTTATTACTACGTTAGGTTAATGTACATGGCGTTTGATTTGTTTGTAGCCTGTTATTACTACGTTAGGTTAATGTACATGGCGTTTGATTTGTTTGTAGCCTGTTATCACTACGTTAGGTTAATGTACATGGCGTTTGATTTGTTTGTAGGCTGTTATCACTACGTTAGGCTAATGTACATGGCGTTTGATTTGTTTGTAGGCTGTTATTACTACGCTAGGTTAATGTACATGGCGTTTGATTTGTTTGTAGGCTGTTATTACTACGTTAGGTTAATGTACATGGCGTTTGATTTGTTTGTAGACTGTTATCACTACGTTAGGTTAATGTACATGGCGTTTGATTTGTTTGTAGGCTGTTATTACTACGTTAGGCTAATGTACATGGCGTTTGATTTGTTTGTAGGCTGTTATCACTACGTTAGGTTAATGTACATGGCGTTTGATTTGTTTGTAGCCTGTTATTACTACGTTAGGCTAATGTACATGGCGTTTGATTTGTTTGTAGGCTGTTATTACTACGTTAGGCTAATGTACGTGGCGTTTGATTTGTTTTTAGGCTGTTAGTATTACTTTAGGCTAATGTACATGGCGTTTGATTTGTTTGTAGGCTGTTATCACTACGTTAAGTTAATGTACATGTCGTTTGATTTGTTTGTAGGCTGTTATCACTACGTTAGGTTAATGTACATAACGTTTGATTTGTTTGTAGGCTGTTATTACTACGTTAGGCTAATGTACATGGCGTTTGATTTGTTTGTAGACTGTTATCACTACGTTAGGTTAATGTACATGGTGTTTGATTTGTTTTTAGGCTGTTAGTATTACGTTAGGCTAATGTACATGGCGTTTGATTTGTTTGTAGACTGTTATCACTACGTTAGGTTAATGTACATGGCGTTTGATTTGTTTGTAGGCTGTTATTACTACGTTAGGCTAATGTACATGGCGTTTGATTTGTTTGTAGACTGTTATTACTACGCTAGGTTAATGTACATGTCGTTTGATTTGTTTGTAGACTGTTATCACTACGTTAGGTTAATGTGCATGGTGTTTGATTTGTTTGTAGGCTGTTATTACTACGTTAGGTTAATGTACATGGCGTTTGATTTGTTTGTAGCCTGTTATTACTACGTTAGGTTAATGTACATGGCGTTTGATTTGTTTGTAGGCTGTTATCACTACGTTAGGTTAATGTACATGGCGTTTGATTTGTTTGTAGGCTGTTATTACTACGTTAGGTTAATGTACATGGCGTTTGATTTGTTTGTAGGCTGTTATTACTACGTTAGGTTAATGTACATGGCGTTTGATTTGTTTGTAGGCTGTTATTACTACGTTAGGTTAATGTACATGACGTTTGATTTGTTTGTAGGCTGTTATTACTACGTTAGGTTAATGTACATGGCGTTTGATTTGTTTGTAGACTGTTATTACTACGTTAGGTTAATGTACATGGCGTTTGATTTGTTTGTAGCCTGTTATCACTACGTTAGGTTAATGTACATGGCGTTTGATTTGTTTGTAGGCTGTTATTACTACGTTAGGTTAATGTACATGGCGTTTGATTTGTTTGTAGGCTGTTATTACTACGTTAGGTTAATGTACATGGCGTTTGATTTGTTTGTAGGCTGTTATTACTACGTTAGGTTAATGTACATGGCGTTTGATTTGTTTGTAGGCTGTTATTACTACGTTAGGTTAATGTACATGGCGTTTGATTTGTTTGTAGCCTGTTATTACTACGTTAGGCTAATGTACATGGCGTTTGATTTGTTTGTAGGCTGTTATCACTACGTTAGGTTAATGTACATGGCGTTTGATTTGTTTGTAGGCTGTTATTACTACGTTAGGTTAATGTACATGGCGTTTGATTTGTTTGTAGGCTGTTATTACTACGTTAGGTTAATGTACATGGCGTTTGATTTGTTTGTAGGCTGTTATTACTACGTTAGGTTAATGTACATGGCGTTTGATTTGTTTGTAGCCTGTTATTACTACGTTAGGCTAATGTACATGGCGTTTGATTTGTTTGTAGGCTGTTATTACTACGTTAGGTTAATGTACATGGCGTTTGATTTGTTTGTAGGCTGTTATTACTACGTTAGGTTAATGTACATGGCGTTTGATTTGTTTGTAGACTGTTATTACTACGTTAGGTTAATGTACATGGCGTTTGATTTGTTTGTAGGCTGTTATTACTACGTTAGGTTAATGTACATGGCGTTTGATTTGTTTGTAGGCTGTTATTACTACGTTAGGTTAATGTACATGGCGTTTGATTTGTTTGTAGCCTGTTATCACTACGTTAGGTTAATGTACATGGCGTTTGATTTGTTTGTAGACTGTTATTACTACGTTAGGTTAATGTACATGGCGTTTGATTTGTTTGTAGACTGTTATTACTACGTTAGGTTAATGTACATGGCGTTTGATTTGTTTGTAGACTGTTATTACTACGTTAGGTTAATGTACATGGCGTTTGATTTGTTTGTAGACTGTTATCACTACGTTAGGTTAATGTACATGGCGTTTGATTTGTTTCACGGGTAAGAAAGCCAATACAACTCGTCCATCTATCCTGACAATACAACTCGTCCATCTATCCTGACAATACAGCTCGTCCATCTATCCTGACAATACAACTCGTCCATCTATCCTGACAATACAACTCGTCCATCTATCCTGACACCAGCGAGGCAGTTGTAATGCTAACCCAACAATCCAGAGTGCCAAAATGGAATTACTACCATTTATAAAACCATTACTACCATTACTACCATTTTTTAAACCATTACTACCATTTATAAAACCATTACTACCATTTATAAAGTCTTTAGTATGATCGGGTTATCACGTTTTCCCGATCATTGGCAGTCATGGTGAAGGGCCCTTAGCCAAGGAACACTTCCTAGTAGTACTGGGTTGCGATCAACAAGAATGTTAACTCTTTTCGCGTCAATGGCAATATTGAGGCTTTAGCAAACAATACAGTTTCAGGTTAACCTGGACAAAAAGAAACAGCATTGACTGCCTTTTATTTATAACAACTATGCCAAAAACTCTAATTATGTGAAGTATGGAGTCGCCGACTTTGACATGGAAGAGTCTTATTCACTAAATTGGCGCTGAAAGAATTAATTGTATCATTACGCAAGAGTAATTGAGTCGGTCATCACGGAAATAAACACCCATAGAAACATACTAGTTTACGCGAGTCATGCTTCTGGTCAGGTGTCCATTGAACGCAGGGTTAGCCCATTTCCATATCCAACAAATCAGGTTGACCACTTTGATAACATCTAGGCAAAACTATGAAAAACATTAATGAGAGAAAGTTTAATTATTGAAAACAGAAATTACACATCATGAGAAATTTATCTTTTGCCACAATGTTTTTCAACTGTCGTCTGCTACAGAGGCGTCGAATTACGCCCGAACGTTGTAAAATGGACGGTTAGTGACCAATGGTTTCAAAAACATGTCTAGTGTCACCGTGATATAAATAAGATATGATTCAATATGGTGTTTAATCCCAAATAAAGCAAACCGATGTTAACCCTTTCCAACATACAACTTATCTACAGCAGATGTCTTTGTAAACGTCATGGCAAAATTGTGGAAAAAAGTCTTTATAAATAGAAGTTAAATTATTACATAAACATACAAATGTTGTGGCTAAATATTTCTCATTATGAATAATTACTCCAATTGCCAAAATGTTTTTAATAGTCCTCTGCTGCAGATGCGTCAAAAGGCGTCTGTAAGTGGATAAAGGGTTAAGCCTTAAAGACGTTTCAAATTGGTAATCCCCTTTATCAAAATATTAGTTTCCAATTATTCATAACATTGAACAAGCAATACCATTAATCTAGTACTTTTGCATTAACCCCACGTAGGGTCCTGTCAAAATGGGTTTCTATCAAACTAGGGGGCATGCCTCTGGTAAAACGGTTTAACCCTTTACTGCATACAACACATCTACAGCAGACTACATTGAAAGCAACATGACAAAACTATGTAAACTATCTAACTATTGAATACAGTTGAAAACATTGTCGCATTTTGTTGGCAAACACTAGACAAAATATTGAATATCTCTAAATAAAAGTGTTATAAAATTAACTTCATGAACTGCAATTTCTCCATTTTACATATTTTCAAATGCCGTCTGCTGGATAAGCGTTAAAGAGCTTCTGCATGTGGGAAAGGGTTAATCACAAGTAATGTTTTTTTTTCTCATTAACCCTTTCCTACATGCAGACGCATTTTGACACAATAGTAGCAGACGACTTTTGAAAACATTGTGGCCAAAGGGGAAATTGCTCATGATGAGCAATTTCTCCTTTGGCCACAATGTTTTCAACTTTATTTAACTATTTAACTGCTGCAGATTTGTTGTATGTGGGAAAGGGTTAAGCGAGTAGAACTCATATTTATCTGTCCCCGGTGTGATCCTTTAAGTTTGATTGATTGATTGATTGATTGATTGGTTGATCGGGGCCTAACATCGTCTACAACGATTTGTAAGTCGGATCACAGAGATCATTTCACATACCCATGTGTTTCCTGGCTTTCTCTCACCAGTACTCTACACAGCTTTACTGTCTTTCCAAGCAAGTTACTGTAATTTCACAGTTTAACTCTTTCAGCGCCAAAGGCAATATAGAGGTTTTTGCAAACAATACTGGTTCAGGCGAGTCAGCTCGTAACGAGCTGTCTCACCTGAAATCAGCATTGTTTGCTTTTTACTCATTAAAATAGTCCAAATTTTCATTACATGAGAAATGGAGGCGCCCGATTTAGAACATGGAAGAGTCCACTTTAAACAATTCGGCGCTGAAAGAGTTAAATAGGATACAAAATTTAAAAACATTGTGGTGAAAGTTGAAAAAAATACTCATTATGAACATGTTTCCAATTTGTCGTACAGTGTTATACGTACAGTGTTATACGTACAGTGTTATACGTACAGTGTTATACATACAGTGTTATACGTACAGTGCTATACGTACAGTGTTATACAATGATGATGAGCCATTGTTACATTATCTCAATATGAGCCGTCTCGCGAGAAAACCAACATTGTGTTATCTGCGTAAAGTGTCAACCCGGATCAGCCCAAGCATGCCGCGCAGGCTAATCCAGCCATACACCTTTCGCCTCCTATGGATTTTCTGTTTCAGGAATCACTACTCCATACATCTATCCCCCTAAGACGGAATGTGTCGGCCGGATCAGTCTGCGCGGACAGCGCAGGCTGATCTGGTCGATACAGTACGCAGATGCCATTATGTTAGTTTTCTCGCGGCGGGACGGCTCATATGTTTTAAATTGTTTTCTGCAGCAATTACGCCAAAAGCGGGTTGTACTGACTAAAGAGTTGCCAATCTTAATCTTTACAAATCTGGTCCCGAACACTTCTACCATTGGTCTTACTAATATCAGGGTTCATAAATCAATTTGCTAGTGTATTGTTTGTATCTTTTTGTTGTATTAATCTTAATATCAGTCTTTAACCCTTTCACACATAGAACACGTATTCAGTCGACGAATAAGAAAGCACACAGTCAAACATATATTTTATATAAATGAAAGTATAATGATTGAAATTGTTTATATAGATTTTGACAAAATAATGAGCAATTTATCCTATTCTCAAGATGTTTTTAAAAGTCGTCTGCTGTAAATTGGTCAACATGCGTCTGCAGGTGGTAAAGGGTTAAGTGTGACATTGAGGACAGACAGATATAACCTATCGAAAAAACCCGCTTGTGTAATTTTGCTACATAAGTGGAAACATTGTGAGAACAAATAAGAGACATTACTCATTTTAAACAATGTCTCCCTTTTCCATATTGATTTCAAAAGGCGTCATATGTAGTCTGTATGAGGGAAGAGGGTAAGAAATTTGATCAAAGTAAACAATATTTCCGACGTTACTGCACAATATTCTTTTCGAGAATGTGATTATACATGTACATGAGTCACATCTCCTGATTATAGATCTCTTGGCTTTCAATAGTCGGACAACTACGGTTGTTGACTTTGCTACGCTCGAAACATCACGTGATGTTTGGAGCGTAGCGGAGTCAACAACCGTGGGTGTCAGTTACATTGTCGTGAAACTATAGCGCCTATTGTTTTTGCCAGAAGTTCCTTTTATGACCGTATAACATATATGCGGTCAAAATACCCTGGTAAATCTCTGCAATTGTTATCACTCGCCTGAGTCTTCGATTTTCTCACAGTCGACATACCACACGACCTTCGGTCTATTCAATTCAGGGTAAATCAATCAATCAGTATTAACAAGAAATCACGCTAGAACGTAAACGAACAAGAGGGCAACCATGCGACATATTGGATCATGCTTTCATAATCATGAGGCCATAGAATCATTTCATTGAACATATCCTGCTGGTTTCAGACAGTTGGTTCCATCATCTTAAAAAAACAAGTTAATTTCTTCGTAACAGCGGTTTCGTTTAAATGAGGTGAGTACGATGTGGATCAAAATATATATGCAGGCCGATCTTGGTCGACGGCGTTCAGGAATGTTGCTAAAAGCTGTGCATGGTAGAACAAGAGATTAGAAACCATGGCTATTAAACGTTCGTGATAAAGAATGCACTTATCGAAATCGTAAGTGTATTAAGACCTAACAAGACAACAACAAACAATGTTAATTATGCAGATTAATAACTAAGATTTTGACAAATAAGATTATGCTCTTTGCGCATTTAAGATATTCTCCTAACTTAACCCTTTACGTCTCTGCAGCAGACGACTTTTTGAAAACATGGCAACAAAAGAATAAATTGCCTGAAACGAGCAATTTCCCTTTTTGACACCATGTTTCAATTTTATTCAATTATTGTACTTTTATTTAAAGGGAATTTCATTTTCTTTCGGGTATGTTTTCAAAGTCGTCTGCAGCAGAATTGTTTTATGTGGGAGATGGTTAACGACAGTACCAGCGTAAATTACATGCACTATAATGTACCAGCTATCAATTGTAAAGAATGCGATTTCATATGCAAAACAAAGAGAGGAAAGACAAAACGAGGTAGCAAAGAGGAAAGGCAAAACAGGGTTCGAAAGAGACGACAAACTGAATGCGAAAGAGGAAAACCACCATAGGTGCCGTTTTATAAATTATTCTCTTTAACATGTGGTTACGGAAACATCATGCGAACATCGAAGCCTTGAATTATCAACAGGCTTTTCTTATTCAAATTTGAGTTATCATACATTTAAAGCCTGCGGATTTCAGGTGATGACAACTTTCAGAATTCTAGATAAGAAGCGCCTTGCTTGTTCTAACATCCTTATTTTACCCGCTAACCCTATGTTGTATGTGCTCAAAAGAATCTCCTCATAGGGTTTGGTTGGATAATAAGAGAGACATTATGGGGAAAGGAGCTGTCCTTATCTGGACCTCTGAACATTTTACATTTATACTGCGATAAGGCACATTTAGATACGGTCGAACATGTGAAATTCGAACATATGTAAATCGAACATGTGTAATTCGAACATGTGTAAATCGAACATGTGTAATTCGAACATGTGTTATTCGAACATGTGATATTCTAATATGTGAAAATCGAACATGTGAAATTCTAATATGTGTAATCGAACATGTGTAATTCGAACATGTGAAAATCGAACATGTGAAATTCTAATATGTGTAATCGAACATGTGTTATTCGAACATGTGTTATTCGAACATGTGTTATTCGAACATGTGTAAATCGAACATGTGTAAATCGAACATGTGAAATTCTAATATGTGTAAATCGAACATGTGTTATTCGAACATGTGTAATACGAACATGTGTAATACGAACATGTGTAATTCGAACATGTGTAAATCGAACATGTGTTATTCGAACATGTGTTATTCTAACATGTGTAAATCGAACATGTGAAATTCGAACAATTCGAACATGTGTAATTCGAACATGTGTAACTCGAACATGTGTAATTCGAACATGTGTAAATCGAGCATGTGAAATTCGAACATGTGAAATTGAACATGTGTAAATCGAACATGTGAAATTCGAACAATTCGAAAATTTGTATTCGAACATGTGTAATTCGAACATGTGTAACTCGAACATGGGTAATTCGAACATGTGAAATTCAAACATGTGAAATTCGAACATGTGAAATTCGAACATGTGTAATACGAACATGTGTAATTCGAACATGTGAAATTCGAACATGTGTAATTCGAACATGTGAAATTTGAACATGTGAAATTCGAACATGTGAAATTCGAACATGTGAAATTCGAACATGTGTAATACGAACATGTGTAATTCGAACATGTGAAATTCGAACATGTGTAATTCGAACATGTGTTATTCTAACATGTGTAAATCGAATATGTGAAATTCGAACATGTGTAAATCGAACATGTGAAATTCGAACAATTCGAACATGTGTAATTCGAACATGTGTAACTCGAATTTGTGTAATTCGAACATGTGTAAATCGAACATGTGAAATTCGAACATGTGAAATTGAACATGTGTAAATCGAACATGTGAAATTCGAACATGTGAAATTCGAACATGTGTAATTCGAAAATTTGTAATTCGATCATGTGTTATTCGAACATGTGTAACTCGAACATGGGTAATTCAACATGTGAAATTCAAACATGTGAAATTAGAACATGTGAAATTCGAACATGTGTAATACGAACATGTGTAATTCGAACATGTGAAATTCGAACATGTGTAATTCGAACATGTGTTATTCGAACATGTGTAATTCGAACATGTGAAATTTGAACATGTGTAATTCGAACATGTGTAACTCGAACATGTGTAACTCGAACATGTGTAACTCGAACATGTGAAATTTGAACACGTGTAACTCGAACATGTGTATTTCGAACATGTGTAACTCGAACATGTGTAATTCGAACATGTGTAATTCGAACATGTGTAAATCAAACCATTTCCTAGAACATATGTTTATTTTGAAAACAATCAGTACTACAGCAGTGCTGTCTTTTTATATATGATTTTATCACGGAGTTGCTTTTCATAATAAACATTTAAGTATAAATGAATTACATAGCTAAAAATCATAAATGAATCAAGCTTGAAAACGGAGAATCCCTAAAAAACTTTCGTCTTCGACAAATCGGGGGTCTACTTAAAATCACATTCGACTAAGAAACTATTGCGATCTATACAGATATTTCAAGATTGTCCAACGGAAAATATGTTGCCATTATGTCAGATAAAGTGAGATGGGTAGATGGACTGACGGATTGACAGACGAGAAGATGTGATGCCTATGGCAGGGTGGCACAAGAACAAAAACACTTACAAAACCCTCTGACCCG
>JASEVX010000697.1:0-60000 GCA_031761405.1 Serripes groenlandicus | reverse complement strand
ACAGAGAGATACAGAGACAGAGAGAGTGACAGAGAGAGAGATAGACCGACCGACAGACAGACAGACAGACAGACAGACAGACGGACGGACTCATGGGAGAGTACTTGTGGGGTTATTTCGTTTGATGTTTTTTTGTGGGGTGCACCCCACAAGTATGCAATTCATTCCGTAATTAACCCCCTTTTACGGAATGAATAACATTAATATGCAAATGAGATACCCGTTATAAAAAATAAAAATAAACTATTTATCTAAGTGTCTTTATAAGGGTGGTGGATGAGCACCCCACAAGTACTCTCTCCAGCTGTTCCGGGTGGTCTGAGCCTGCACTCTTCATGCAAACATGTACCCTTTTCCCCATGGATGGGCACATATGGTAATGGTACCGTCTGCTCTGAAACTATATGAAGATGAACAGATAAAGTTTGCTAAATGGAAAATACACTCATTTTACACAGCCAAGACACTTCAGGAAAAAGATCTTGAGCAATTTATACAATGATTTCAAAAGTATTTTGCTGCAAAGGTCTCATATGAACCGAATTACGAGAAAACCGACAGTGTGGACTCTGAGTAAAGTATCGATCCGGATCAGCCTAAGCATGCCGCACAGGCTTACCCGCACAGACACTTTTGTGGATTTTCTGTTTCAGGAATCATTGCTCTATACCTCCAACACCATGAGACGGAATGTGTCGGCCCGGATTAGATTGCGCGGATAGCGTAGGTTGACCGGGCCAGATACATTACGCAGAGACCATAATGTTGGTTTTCTCGTGGAACGGCTCATATGTCGTCTGTACTAAGGAAAGGGTTAACAAGGAACAATGTAAATATTTATCTTATAATGACAAATAACTTTACTTCATCGCCAGTATCAGGTGATATTGACGGGAACTGGCGAGTGTATTGATATCAACTACCAATGGTGGCTGGGGGAAATATATATACTTAATGCTGATAGAACGCGGAATATATCATGGTTTGAAGTTCGGATGCGTATTTTATTTTTATTTAATTAACTCCCTATTTCCCACATACGATAAATTTATAGCACACTACTATGACGACATTAAGTCAACAATCTAGAAAATCTCTATAGACGAAAGAAGAAATATTGAATGAAGTTCAAAACGAGAAATTTTTCATCATGAGCAACTTTCTCCTTTTGCCCCATTGCTTTCAATAGTCGTCTGCTGCAGAGGCGTAAGAAAGCAATCGTCTATATGTAGAAAAGAAGTAAGGATGCTAAAATGGCCTCACCCAAGTGCAATACGCAGGCGCGGTATTTTGTGGTGTATATGTATTGAAACATTTGAGCGGCGTGTATCGATTTGGGTTCTTAATGACTGTTCGTAATGGGTTCATATCAAGGTAAATTGGTGCACAACTAATGGGGCTATATATCTAGTATTTTGTCAAACGATGCATCTAGAACTAAAAAATGTGTGGACGGGCAGTGGACTTTGAAGGCTCTGGCGATTCATTGCGGATGCACAGGTTAGCCTTAGTCGTCACTGTAGGCGTGCGCATTAAGACAAATGTTCCCCTGTATTGTAAATGTTACGGCTACATGCCGGCTGTGTTGTATCGCGGTGCTCATGCGCATTTGTACTAAACATACACAATCTCACAGACATACCAAATTTCATGACACACCGGGATTTCTCCTCATAACAAAACTGAAATTCACATAAAATTATAGCTTCACCGGATACTTGCAAATTACCAAGTCATTTAGAAATAATATTTAATGATTCTGAGCAGACTTTTCTGATCTGGTTCCGCGCAGGCTGCAGAGTCCAGAAGGTCCTAGTTCGAATGAGGTGGTCGAACTGAGACCGCATTACTCAACTTATCACACACACCGTACTTCTGACACACAATTAATAAGACACATAAAAGAACAATCTTACGCTGTGCTGGTTTGTTTGGAAGGTGATTTATGTCGATTTCAACAGTATTTCAGTTATATCACGCTGTTCTATGAGAAACTTACAATACTGCTTGTAATTTTAACCAAACACCACCAATAGTAAAACTTTCCCCGTAACCCAAGACAAGCCACTTATACAATGTCGAGGTGTTTGGCATACACAACCGGGAATCAAACCTTGGTCTCCGGACTCTCTAACCACTGCACCAACGACGCGTTCTCCGCTAGATGTTTCAAACTACCGAGGGGTCTAGTCATTGTGTATTCTTGCACTCTTGTTGTGGCCATGACGAGCCTTATCAGGAGAACGGGGATCTCACGACAAGTGCATTTAATGAAGGTTAACACAAGTCTATATTTATAAGCACATTTTAACCGGTGTCTCTACTAGTGGCCTGATCATAATATAGTCGCATATGTATTTTCTTTTAGAAAGGTGTAACGAATCAAACAATAGTCCTTCCAATTCGGCTTTAAGATATACTGTACCGAAAAGCATTAAGATTCCTATTCGCTCGACGCGGCTTCTACATAGGACATATACAAAAGTTTGGCGATAATTATGTGGGGCGAACAATGATCGGAGACTTATCTGTGACCACATTTGTATGTTTTCCTATGGCGGGATTCCAGCATGGAATTAAACCCGCATTGCTTCAAATTGAACAATGTAAATATTTATCTTGAACAACAAATAACACTATTCCATGCCTGGTATCAGGTGGTATTGACATACACATGAGGGGAGTATTGATATTCTGGTGCCTTCTTTTGTCATGTTATCAGTATGAAAACGATATACCTTTTCTGGATGGTCCTTGTTTTTCTATTACCTTGATTTATGGTAGTCGTTATCAGCAAGAATCTCTTGCGTTTGCATTATATTTTTCCCTACGTGTACACTTACATTATTATTTTTACATGTACCAGGGGTTACAAGTTGAGGTCGTCACAAAGGCAGCTGGTTATCAAGGTTAACTACATTAATGATGTACCATATACTTTTGATTTATGATGTGGAAATTAACCTTCGCAACATTTTGGAATTTGGTTTAGCTCAACCTATCCTTATGGGTTTCACTTATGTTATTTTACTTCAATCGCTCATCAGACAAGTTCTTGGCTATCTAGATTGCAAGACACTCTAAACATTTGTTATGTGTCACATTTTATTAATCAGCCACTTTTTAATCAGTGTAATCGCTTCCTAGGTTTACTTTAATGTACAAAATACATGTCTTTAACCGTCACCTGCTTTTAATGGTAACCAGACTGTATTAACAAGTATGACTGTATAACAAATATTGTACAGATATGCAGTTACCAAAATAAAACTGTTCGCGTAACATGGACCCAAAACCATACGGACCTCGACGCAGAAAAAAAGATCCACATATTTTTGCAACGAGTGCAGGCCCAGATTCGGCTGTACCTTCAATATCATGCACATGGACTATCGAAAGGTGGATACATTTGATAGAATGTAGGAATAGTCGGATCCATTTTAAAACAACATGATGGGAACTAAGAAGTTCACTTTTTCTACGTTGAAGTTCCTGAATACAAAAGCATTCCGCTGCATGTAAACTTTACAATAGATCTGGTAAAAACATGCTTGTGTATAATGGAGCAATGCAAACAACACTCTGGAAACAACAAATAACTTGACTTCCACGTTCGTATCAGGTGTTATTGACAGAATCTGTCGAGTTTATTGATGTCCTATGTTTAATGTTGACTTAACATCTATTATAATTTGATATGCCCTTTTCCGGGAATATCATTGTATTGAACCCATTTTGTATAAGTTTGAGTGCTTTTATCATAGAAAAGGTATGCTGTCACACCTTGACAATTATCCTGTCAAAACAGCGTCATTTATTTCCGTGTTCTTGATCTTGCTAAGTATCTCCGTGTCTTTGGATACCATTACAAACGTGTGGCACTTACCCCTTTAATGATGAATTTTAAAAATTGCCTTGGATTTGGAAGAGTCCATGTCCAACTCTAAGAATATGATCATGAACATGTTGAGTTTAGCAGCACGCAGTAAAGAGGTTGTTCAGGTGGCGCGAATGCGCCGGCTGGCCTGTCTCTACTCGGTTTGCACAGGTTTCACTTAATCGATTCACAAATCAATTGTTAATTTCCCAAGATTCTAGTTTGTATATTAATGCAGTATTAGAAGTTAGTTTTTCACAATTCTTGTATTTTCTGTGAAATGCGACTCAAGCGAAATTCAAACAATAATAATAGCCATAGGTCATTTGCGACAGGTGCAGCTCCAGATCAACGCATGTATATTCCATGTTCCTCTATTGTATTTATTGCAAAATAGGCTACTCACAGAAAGGTAAACCCCCACAACTTTTGACAACATTGAACATTTGGATCGGTTGACTTACGTGCGCAAACAGTTGTTTAGCTACAATTGTCACAACAACGTTAAAGTTGGTTTTCCAGTAGCTTGACTCAAACTCGCACTTTGCCCAACTCACTGTTATACCTTATCGTCCAAACTATACTCGCCATCAATGTAGTAAACAATGAATAATATGTTTCACCTTTCATATTGTGATATTAAGAGGAAACTATTGATTCATATGACGTAAAGATGCGTTTTTCGGCAATAGCGGTTTAACCTCAGTTTTGACCTAGATATTAAACAAATGATCTAGATTGTAGAACAATCAAATGTTGTATTTAATGAATAATGTCGAAGAAATAAAGGAAATGAAACGCTTTCATTGGTTTATAGTTAAGTTGGCGATCCTACGAGAGGCACTAATAAGATGAAGTTTTAAAGTGAAATGTTCTGCTAACTTTTAATTGTTTTCCTTAAGAAATAAATTTCAGTGAATAAAATCAGTGAAAACGTATGAAATATACTATTTAAGAGCAAAATATTAATTATTTTTGAAACATGATCAGTTTTCATTTATTTATCGTCCATTGAAACTTATACACCTCTTGGGAGCCTCGCGGAATCTCCAGTCATGTGGCGTATTCTCGGCCTTGATAATCTATTTATAGAAACTGAAGCTGGATGGAGATGGCCGATTAGCCTTTGGTAAACACATAGATTATTGCAAAACCTTTCTGATATTCAAGTCAAATAATATGCGCATGTTTTATTTCTTAGTGTTTTCTCATATTAATCGCCGTTTATCTTTTTTAAAGATATTTCTTGTTTCTGATGCAAACAAATACCCAATTGTATTCAAAACAGACAAAGCATTCCGCTACATGTCCGCTCCATAGTGAATTCGTTAAAGACGTGATTGCGTATAGCAGAGCAATGTAAATATGTATTAGAACAAATACCTTTATCGGCGGTACCATGTGTTATTGACAAGAACAGACGAGTGTATTGATATCCAACATGGCAATTGACCTAAAGGAAGCACTACTCTTCGGGAACTAGGGACCTAGAGCAGGAATCAATCTACGAAATCACTACCCTTCGGAAACCAGTGACCTTCAGCACGAACCAATCTACGAACGTTCTACTATTCGGGAACCAGGTACATAGAACAGGAAGCAATCTACGGAAGTACTTCTCTTCGGGATCCAGGGACCAAGAGTAGCCTTTGCATTATCATCAGGGTATTATTTTTGGGTTCTTATACAATTGCTGTAATCATACTATGAGGGTTTGTTATCACAGAAAGGATGTGCTTAGCGAATACCAACATTAAGACCTTTTCGAACAGAACAGATCCAGACCAAACTGCGAACCAGTGCAGTCTTATTTAAATCTACACGTTTTTCCATCTTACAGAATGTTTCAACAGGGTTTTTCATCTCTATTCAATAATTATACTTTCATTTTTAGAGAGTTTTCATATTTTTACATATATCACATTTTGTGTCATCTACTATTGTATCTGATAAAGGGTTTAACATCAATTGTGATTGTTTGACACTGTTTATTAATCAAACTTGATATCTATTTCATTGACACTCAGCTGGTACTCTGCCAACTGAATGTAAATACGCATGTAATTCTGGTTCCACATTCGTAGAAAAATCCCCTTATCTTAGTGTTTGTATAGCACGGTTTATGTGCTCCCCACAAGTTCAATAAGCTATCTTGGACATATGAGCCGCGCGCGAGAAAACCAACATTGTGGACTCTGCGTAATGTATCGACTCGGATCAGCCTTAGCATGCCACGCAGGCTAACCCGGACAGACAATTTTCGCCTCCTGTGGATTTTCAGTTTCAGGAATGATTACTCTATACCTCTATCCCCCTTTGACGGAATGTGTCGGCCCGGATTAGCCTGCGCGGACTGCGCAGGCTGATATGGGTCGATACATTACGCAGAGGCCATTTTGTTTGTTTTCTCACGGAACGGATCATATTATACTGATGATACCTGTTTCCTGTTGACATAGTCTGTATAAATTTCAGGTTATTATTTATTCAAGTGAATCCGTCATAAGCGATTGATTGAATGTGCGACCGTGTCATGTACAGGCACAACACTACCCCAAATTACCTGAACGTATGGTAGGAGAGTATATAATTGTTGTTATCACATAAAGCCCTCTCTAGTTTGGTTTCCAGTCTTACGCTCAAGTCTTTGTTACAACGCAGAAACCAAACTATGAAAATGACGTCACGTCAGCGGTTTGACGTTATAACGCTAGTCACTGTGGCGCTCAAACCGGCAAATTTCATTTACATTTTTGTCGAAATACGCCTCATAAATCACTTTATATGATAAATAGAATATCTCATTCGTGTTTATTTATCATCACTTTTAATAAACTCGTTAATTAAGCTGAACATGGCGATCGCTAAGGCTCGCGGCCTATCATATTAGTTAACTCGTTTATTAAAAGTGATAATAAATAAACACTCATGAAATATCCTCTATTTATTGTCCTCAGATGTGCCGCTTTGAGAGGTTATACTGTACAATACACCGTTTACGGAATAAGGTCAAAGCAAACGACACACACAAAAAAAAAATCACTTACAAATGATAATGTTTTAAAAACAGAAAACTTGTGTTTAGAATTTTCAGAAATGTACAGGACATAAGTTGCACACGACGTTTGTATAAACAAATATTCAGGCGACAGTGACTCACACTTTACTTCGAGTTCTCTACGTGTTCATGAGATCGGTGGGTTTCTGCTAAATTAATTTATATATTTTCAGCATTGTTATTCATTTATACCTAAATGTTGTTTATCATTAAAAGCAAGCCAATCACAACATATTATCGAGATAAAAAAAAAGAGCAGCAGCAGTTTTAAACTTCTGTTACGTAGGTTTCAAAAGACGGGCCTGTTCAAGAAATATGTTCAAATTCAGCGGTATATTCGAAGTATCACATGTCGAGTTATCACGAATCTACTGTATAGTTGTTTTTTATATTATTTATTCAAGAAGAAGCATCACAACAGTTTATTCGTTTTATTTATTCATTATTTAACATTGTCCCTCACACCTTTTCAACACAGTTTTACGTATAAGGTAACGAGTCCACCCTTTCCCATATACAACAAACCCGCAGCAGACGACTTGTGAAAAATCTTGACAAACATGTGAAATATCTTGACAAACATGTGAACAATCTTGACAAACATGTGAAAAATCTTGACAAACATGTGAAAAATCTTGACAAACATGTGAAAAATCTCCATTAATGAGAGTTTAACTATTAAAAAGAGTGTGGCAAAAGGTGAAATTGCACATTGTGAACAATTTCACATTTTGTTTTCAAAAGTCGTCAGAAAGTGTCTATTTGCGGTAAAGGGTTAACAAATGGAGGTTTTAACTTACAAAATAATCATTTTCCTGATATTGATCGTAGAAATCAGTATCTATAACTCACGTTTCTGTTTGTGAACTGTTTCTGGATTGTTTACACAAAGGCTTTTATTACGTTCAGCTGCCTTTTATTTTATAGTGTCGTTTGAAGTTATGTGGTACCGTAGCGAGCGATTGTCATCAATCCGCCTCGGTGGTGTATAGGTCGAGCGTCCGCCTCGGGTGCAGGAGGTCGGGGGTTCGAAACACGGTCGGGTTATACCAAAGATTTTAAAAAAGTATAGTAATGGCTGCCCTCCTTTGCACTCAGGGTTGTGGGGTTAGCATAAAGACTAGTGTCGGGATAAAAGGACCAGTAGTACTGGTAACTCACGTCGTGATAAACTGAACAATTGTTGATAGCGGCGTAAAGCACCAAACAATAAACAAAGCAATGTCTTATATTCGTATTACAAGCAGAAAAATGCATGTTTTTATTTTTGTTTGTTTGTTTGTTTTTCTGTTATCTTTTAAAGCTTCCTTTTCCCATCATAAAAATGTATAGCTTTATAACACGTGTAAAACTTAAAAACCTTTTATAAGTTTGACCCCCTATTTATTGATTCATACTATTAACCTAATATTCTAACATAGATCTATATGAAGGAGGATGGCCACGACCTTCACATATCTATGCACGTGGCAAATAAAGTTATATAAAAAAAAAAAAAAAAGAGCAATGTCCTTAACCCTTTCAGCGCCGAATTTAAAAAAGACCCTTCCATGTTCATACTATTAACCTAATATTCTAACATAGATCTACTAAAACAAATTTATTGTAAAGTATGAAGGAGGATGGCCACGACCTTCACATATCTATGCACGTGGCAAATAAAGTTATATAAAAAAAAAAAAAAAAAAGCAATGTCCTTAACCCTTTCAGCGCCGAATTTAAAAAAGACCCTTTCATGTTCAAACTCGGACGACACTATTTTCATGTTATAGGATATTTGGAAACTCACAGTCAAACAATGCAGAGTTCAGGTGAGACAGCTCGTTACGAGCTGACTCATCTGAATCTGCATTGTTTGCAAAAAGCTCAATATTGCCTTTGGCGCTGAAAGAGTTAAACGAATCGTACTTCTATATCTTAGTCGGTATCGACGCAGGCTGTCGATCTAGGGTCACCAGTTCGAACCTTACCAAGACCAATATCGTTTCCGACTTCTAACAACATTCATTTTGACTAGCGTCGTTCAACGCTCCACACACTAGCAGCAGCATCAGAATCACTTCAAAGGGGAAATAATTTGAAAAAGGATCATTGAATAAATTATCCGTTATAATTGCTTAAGCCTTAACCCTTTCCCTCATACGACAATTCTGCAGCAGACGACTTTGAACTTATTTTGTCAAAACATAGAAAATCTCCATAGTTGAATGGATAACCTATGACAAAATGTGAAAAACATTGTGGCAAAAGGAGAAATTGCACGTTTTGTGTAATTTCTTCTTTTGTCACTATGTTTTCAAAAAGCCCTCTGCTGCAAAGGCGTCAGAAAGCTTCTATATGAGGGAAAGGGTTAAGCACTGTATGAATTATACGGACAAAAAAAGCATTATTTGTCATGGAACATGGGGAATAATGCTGTGCGGAATACTGCCCGAGAAAGCCAGGAAATACAAGGATTGATGAAAATGTCGTTATAAAAATGAAATACTATTGAAAGCTGCATTAAACCCAATTGAATTTAAATATGTGTCTTACATTAACATCTCTGTGCTTCTGTTATGTTCATTGAATAGTACTGTGTTATGTTGAAATTTCATTCATACGTCAATTTTTCGAGAAAAATCTGTCCAGCTATGAGATTGTTGACACTGATATACGAGATAACGAAACCATTGAAATGAGGAAATTATTGCGGAGGGTGTTTTAAGAGACACGTTTTAATGATTCCTACAAACAACTATTGTTTCGTCTTTAAACTAGGGACGGTAACGGTTACCGATATTACAAACCGGTTACTCGTATAATTGTGTAACCGGTTACTCGGTTAATCGTATAGATTCATAGAAAATAAATATCCACTTGCTTCCGGGTTTTGTTATTGTTGTTGTTGATTTAACTCGTATTTCCTGGTCATGTATAAATCATGTTATCGGAACGTTTTCATTCGTGTCAAATAACGGTTTTAATTGTGTGTTTTTAATTTATAGTCAAAAAAATATTTGCCGTTATACGATTTATAAAATGATGAATGAAAGACGTGCATAGTTGCATATCTTTCAATACCAACTCATGGGAAATGTGTTTAAAACGTAAAACTACTCTTTAACTCTTCTAATCCTATTGGTAAATAATTTACAAAAACAATAATTCGAATTTATCAAATTCATTCCAATGACATTAATACGTAATTATCATATAATTCTAGCCTTGTATAAGACATCAAAGTTTAGCGTAGCAAATAGATGCATGGTCCTATCAGTGTCTCTTCTTTCCAACGACAAATAAAAGAGTCACAGTTTTGAAAATGACTTGGACCGGTGCTTCGGGAAAACAAGCTTAACGTTATTATGTCATGTTCGGAAGAAGTTTTGTCTTTGCTTCAAATGGAAGTTTCTTAAAACATTTTATGACCTATTGGCGAACAATTCAGCGCCATATCAGACTACGTGGCTGCACGTTTTCATCTGAATCTACACTGGTCGCAACATGCAACCGTTTGATTTCACAGAGCGTCAGTCAATTTATAAAACTCTTACCTTCGACGAGGGCTATCAAACCAGGAATTGGAATTCGAACTCTAGTTCGGTTATTCCTTTTTCTTGAAGATTCTTAAATGCCATTGTGACTGACGTAACCTGTCTTCACCAAGGGATCATTAGTCTATGCGTAAAGGCAGCCAGTTGTCCCGGGGAAATAATGTGAGGAGAACTGGTGCGGGAAAGTCAGGATAAAGACGTTAGATGAACTGGCCGTCGTCCTATTGACGACCTGGCCGACATATAGCTGAACGTTTTACTCCAATTTATTATTCCACTGTTAAACCTCTTTAAGTGATTAACATGATTCTGTTTTACCCGACTGAACTTAATAAGTTTCTTTCTAATTATTATATATGTAAAAATATTCGGTCATCTAACAAACAGACAATTAGTGTTTTCTTTATTACAGTATTTGTCAATTTATGGTAGAAAAACAACAATATAAGATTACAACTAATGTGCCGAGTAAAACAGAAACCTACGCAAGAGGTGGTTGCGACAGAAAAAATAAGTAAAAAGTTAACAAACAGAAAATCAGTTTTTTCTTTATTGCACTAATTATCAATTAATGGTAGAAAGAAATAATATAATGAGACTACAAATGAGCCTCGTTACGTGGAAACCTACGCATGATGCGTTTGTGACAAGCAAATAAGTTCATAGTTAAAAAAAAGACAATTAGTGTTTTCTTTAATGTACAAATTACCAATAAGTGGAAGAAAAACAACACCACAATGTGACCACACATGAGTCAGGTTTCACAAATGAAGACCCAGATCAACATATGCTTCGTTCGGCACAGTCAGGTCAGGAGCGTTCACGTTTACTCTTTCGTCGTGCAAACATTCCAAAAGCTTTTTGAGATTGGGTACGTAATTACTTAAACGTGACTCCGGTTCGGTTAATTCTTTTTCTTGATGATTCATAAATGCCATTGTGACTGACGTAACCTATCTTCGCCAAGGGATTATAACGTTTAAACCATTTCCCTCATACAATTAATCGGCAACAGAGGACAAAGAAAACGTTAATGCAAACATATAAAGAATATTTGTAGGTTAAATGTTATTTAATAGTGTTGAAAGCATTATGCCAAAAGGAGACATTGCCCCGAATCATGAGCAATTTCTCATTGTGCCATATTGTTTGTAAACAATTCGAGGGCTTGGCGTGAAACGGTTGTAACTAAAAACCTATATTTACAACCCTAGTTTAGGGGCAATATTGACCCCTTTGTAAACAACGCAAATATAGGTGCCATTGCTCAGAACGAGCAATGGCACCTAAAAAGGCAAGCAGATCCGTGGCAATAACGAACATTTTACCATACCTGTCTTCGATCTAGATGGCTTACAGGATAGATCCTGATTAGACTAGACTGCTGCTCAGACTGACAGGGATATTTATTAGTCAAATCAGACCAAAATGTCGGCTTTTTTAATGCTACCTGCCTGTTTCATTGTCGATTGCATGTTTACACAGTTGTTGGAATCATGTAACATGCATGTTTACCAATGTGTCATACTTACTTATCGAACAATGACCCTCAACACACAGAACACACAGACGTCATTTGTCGCCTCTACAGCAGTTGAAGTTAGAAAACATATTTAGTGAGAAAAGCAGGAATTGCTAATGATGACAAATTCCTACTTTTGCCAGGTTCAAAGCTATATACGATTAATGTTAAATGGCCTATGTTTAATATCCATCTGCGTTTAAGGGGAGACTCATAAAACTTTGCTTCGCAGATGTCACTTCTGATGAAATGGAAACTAGAATTGTAGCCCAATTTGTTTCATTCCATCATCCCATTATGTGATGCCAAAACGTGAGACAACATGATCCAATTTCAATTATTGTTTTCAAGTAATCGTTCGTTATTTCTGTTCGTGCTGAATTATTGCATGTGTTGCCGTTTGAAACACGTGGCGTGCCGTCCAAAACATGCAACATGCTGTCTGTTATTTGATGAAATGTTTTATATGTAATCATTATATAAAACGTTTGTTTTTACGTATACCTAGTTCGACTGATGACAGCAATACACGCACTCCTTAAAGTTTCATTTTTTTGTGTGGGGAGTGTACCAACTAGAAGTGAAGCTAACATTGAAGATGAAGCATCGCATCATTTTATTTAAATTACAGAAACAACTGTATAATTATAAGCAGTCTCGCAGGCTCTGTCTCTGTCTGCACGCACTTCGAAAAAACATAGATAGATAAATACGACACTTTTCGTGCAGTCAGTTTTTAAACCAATTTCCCTCATATTGACGCCTGTTGGGCCGCAGTCTCGTCTGATTCCCTCGCTGGTTGCAAAGTTCCGGGGGTTGTTATTCGTGTCACGTTGTCTAATTTAGCCATCTCCAACCTTCAACAAATATAAAGCAGACGACTTTGAAAACATTTAGTCGAAAATATGGAAACTCTCTCTACATGAAAGAGAAACTTTAGAATAAAGTGGAAAGCATTGCGACAAAAGGAGAAATTGCTCTTTATGTGCTCTTTATGTGCTCTTTACCGTAATATGTTCAAACGTCGTCTGCTGGGAACGTCACAAAGCGTCTGTATGCGAGAAAGGAGTAATTTAAGACACGTGGAAAAATACCTCATCACAAAGATCTTTTTTTATTTTAGCAAAAACGTAGTTATAAACTTGTATCGATATACATACAACAAATCTGCAACAGACGACTTGAGTTTAAAACATTGTAACAAAGGTGTCACAAAGCGTCTTTATGCCAGAAAGCAGTAATTTAAGACACGGCACGTCAAAAACTACCTCATTACAAAATAAAAAAGATATATTTTGATTTTCACAAAAATTCCGTTAACCTTGTATCGATGCATTAACCCTTTCCCACATACAACATATCTGCAACAGACGACTTTGGTTTAAACAGTGTAATAAACGTTGAAATGGCTTGTTATGAGCAATACCGTCTGCTGCAGATATGTCAAAATGCTTCTGCTGTGGGAAAGGATTAAATTCTCTTAAATATAAATAGTTTTGCTTTTTATTTATGAACTTTGTCCATATTTTTGGCATGATGTTTACAAAGTCGTCTGCTGAAGATTTGTTGTATACGGGAAAGCGTTATACTGAACGCACTGCAATGTGGGTGGTCAAATCTCTTGTTAAAATCGCTTGTCGCGCGTAACGAATATTGCATACCTACGATAAATTGTTTGTAACATGTTGACTGGCTGGTGTGACGTTTTTTTCCCTGTTCGATATGTAGACACTATTTGAGCCGTACCGCGAGAAAACCAACAGTATGGAATCTGCGTAATGTATCAAAACAGATCAGCCTGCGCAGTCCGCGCAGGCTAATCCGGGCCGACACATTCCGTCTCAGGGAACTAGAGGTATCCAGTAAGGATTCCTTAAAACAGGAAATCCGCAGGTGGCGAACAGTGCTTAGCAGAAGTTTCTTGAAACTTTCTTTTACCATTTAATGAACAGTGCCGAGTCAGATCAGACTGCATGGATGCCTTGGCTAATCTAGGTCTACACTGGTCGCAAATGCATGATAATTAGTTTTCGTAACACCCCGATCAAATATTAAAGATAGTTTTTTTTACCACATTCCTTTTACAGTCCTATTGTGGTCAATGTTTTAACATTTTCTAACATACATATGCTTTCTGACGGCTATGCAGCAAACGGCTTTTGACACATTGTGGCAAAAGTAGAAACTGCTCATAAACTGCTCATAATGAAAAAAAAATCACGAAAAAAAACCCCAATTTAATAATTAAATTTTCATTTATGGAGAATTTTCTCTTTTTTTCCAATATATTTTTAAAGTCGTCTTCTGCTAGTTTGTTGTATATGTAAAAGGATCCTGTAGAAGAGTCCAACGTCTTTTATTTCAGGGAAAGGATTTGCCATCGTCTGCTAATTGTCGCCAAGCTGTTACTGATGTATAAAATTTCCACTAATGTGGCGTCTATATTGTCAGCTTCAAATTAGTTCTACTACTATAGAGAGTAGAACACAATCTTCCAATAGCCCAGTAGAGCGGCTTTGAGATCCATCCATGTTGGTCGTGCTTGCAGAGCTTACGTTGACGATCCGACTTGGTGATCCAGTATGTTTTACCTAGCTGCAAGTCAGAAATGAATATCTGAACATATCAGATCTGCGACATGAACAAAAACCTACCTTCGAACATTCTAAAACATTGAGAATTATAATATTCTAATAAAAATTAGAATGAATTAAGATTGCGTTATGAGTACAGACCCTGGTCATTTGCTCTGTGGAAAAGTGACATATTGGCCGAATAGGAAAAGTAGTACTAGGTTGTGTTGCTTTGTTTACACAATCTCTCTGAACAATATGAGATGACGAAACAGCTTGTATCCCACCGATCGAATATCTAACCCGGAACATATTGCGTCCATCTTGTACATCATCCGACCTTGACATGATATGAGCCAGTGCATGCGAAAAGGTTAAAGTTGCCATTTCTGAACAGTGTACGTTCAGATCATCTGGTCAACCTGCTCAGTGTTATCACAATCTACACACGTTTGCAGAATCTTCTAACAAGCTCGTTTATGGAATAAATGAACAGTGTATATCTTGATGATCAGACTGTGCGGATGGATATATTATGTCCACCAAAGCGATTTTGTACATGTTCACATCCACTGGCTCATATTAATATTGCCATATAATATAGACATATAGAATTGAGCAGCGTTTAGCGATTTGAGGTCTTATTCGCTCGCCGCTACGTGATCATGTAAACGTACAGTGGTGTTAACTAGTTGAGACTACATTTCTTGTGGGTTTTTTTCTTCAAAATATGTACTAGAATTAGATATAGGCGGACAGCAATACAATACAATACAATGCAATATCTTTATTTGTAATATAAGGACACCGGTCAACAATACATATACAATCTACCAATTCATTGATGTTAGTAACGTACAGTAAATATGATCTATGTAATTATGAAGGCCTAAACAAAATCATTAATTTGATGTGATTTAACAAAGTAGTGTCTTCTTCTAATTGCTTCAGTCTGTTTCTTCAGATGCTTCCGAATAAGTATTTTTTTCTTGAATCCAAGTGTAAGAATCCAGCCAATATAAAATTCAAAGATGTTTGTAGAGGGCTTGCCGTGAAACGGTTGTAACTAAAAACCTTCTTTGAAAACTCTGGTTTAAGGGCAATTTTGAACCCCTTTGTAAACAATGCAAATTTAGGTGCTAATGCTCAGAACGAGCAATGGCACCTAAACTTTCATTGTTTACCAAGAAAAATTATTTAACGCTTATAAAGACTTCATGGCGAGGTGATTAACCTTGGTAAAAAAATACCAATTTTAGTTACAACCGTTTCACGCCAAACCCTCGATTTCCTGATCGTATTAAATAGATGCTGTGTTGATGGTTTATTATACCTGTCTTGGGGGAAAATAATATTTTCTTATATCATCATACTTGACATTTCAATAAAAAGTGAAATTCATCTTCAACAATATAGTCATCTTTCTTATATTTCATATACTTTAACTATACATTATAGATAGAATATTTGCAAATTTGAGATAACGTCTTCCTTTTGCTGATGTCATTAACATAGGAAATCTCTATGATTTCTTCAATCTTCACAATTTAGCCACTAGATGTATATATAATTATATATATATATATATAAGTGGTATCTCTGCAAATTCCTTCTTTTTGAGGCACGTAGGAAAAGACATTTATTAAGTATTTATATTTTTTAAAAATACAGATAAAATACACAAATTGCGTCATACACATGTAGACATCAGTCCTTTATATTACGTACTCTTGTAATAAAATTTTGATTCACAGACAACTTTACAGAAAGGCTTTTCATAAAAATTGCCTTTAGTCCATTTGTCTGCAGTTTCATTTAAAAACCAACAACATTATTTCACATCATCACCTGGTATTATGAAAAGACGTCAAAATGTTTGTTTATTATTAAGAAAGTCTGATTATATTCCAATGGCACCGGTACAATTACTACAAACACTTTGTAATGGTAGTAATGCCTTCCACTCTGAATGTTAGGTTAGCATTACGACTGACTCGCTTGTGTCGGGATGACATGATGAGTAGTGTACTGGTAACTGGCCTAGGAAAAACGCCTAGACAGAACTGAAACATTGTTGAAAGCGGCGTAAAACACTATAGAAACCAGATACTACTATCATAGTAATGACAAGAATAACATCAACAACCACGTCTGTTTCTACTACTTCTATTATTAGTACTGATGTGACTATTACTACTAGTAGTATCACTGCTAGTACTTCTTCTTTAACTACTGTTTTACTATCACTACTACTAAACCTATTACCGCTACTATCTTTCACAGATACTACTACTGCTACTTCTTCTTCTTCTTCTTCTACTACTACTACTACTACTACTACTACTACTACTACTACTACTACTACTACTACTACTACTACTACTACTACTACTACTACCTACTACTACTACTATTATTACTACTACTACTACTATTATTATTATCATTATTACTACTACTACTACTACTACTTCTACTACTTCTACTACTACTACTACTACTACTACTACTACTACTACTAATAATAATAATAATAATAATAATAATAATACTATGCACAAACTTCTCAGTCTTAAAAACGGATCGTCGAGTAAAGATGTATTCCTCAACAGATGCTTGTCATATATGCAAAATCCATCAAAAGTAAAAAAAGGCTTCATCCCGGATATAACAAACATACTAAGTAAGTACGGTCTTCTGCACATACTACATGCATACATTTATAATTCAGTTACTTTGCCGTCTAAATATAGTTGGAAATTGGCTGTTAAAAATGTCGATAATGCATGTGAAACACAAAATTGGAGGTCGAGGATGAGTGCCGTTCCGGATTTCATAATATTTCAAAAGCTACAAACTTCAATAAGCACATGCATGCTTACTTTATGATATGTATACCGAGTTATGCCCAAAAATCAGAATATTTGGCAAAGCATGGACAGCTATCCCGGGAGCTACAAATCGGTATTGTTATTTGTGCTCGGAGTCCACGCCTGATGCCATTAAACATGCTCTCTGCGAATGTCCAGGATCGTTGCTTCCGAGATCACTGCTACTTCTTCTACTACTACTACTATTCTTTAATTACTTCTATTGTTATAACTTCACAAAGTATACAATGTCCCAAGTAATGTTTTATACGAACATAAACGTTGGTCGATGAAACATTATCCAATTAAAGGTAATCTAGGGTAATTTTGTCCTGGTGTTCTATTGTAATGATTGGTCATTATTCGGTTTTGTGGTTAAAGAGTGGGTGAAAGTGTCCGTTAGACTTGGACAAATCACATTTATAATGATAATTGCACTGCATTACGATTTCTACAGGTTTTTGGTCTCCACAATCCGTATTCCAGTGTGGCAGGCATGATGAATTTGTTTACCCTTGCGTTGCATAATTAACTATTTGGCGATCAGTTTCATTGTGTCTATATACGTGTTGTCGAGGCGCGAAGTCCTACTCGGCAATGGCGATGGATATTGCTCCAGGGATCGAGAGTTCGAATGAAGGCTCGACCATTGACTCTTCCAATGCTTGCCGCATATCATTGCAATAAGCGGCATCCGTCTTCCACCAACGAGCTTAACAGTATGTACGGGAAGGGAGTCAGTTGCATAGGAATGTTTCGTGGAGAAAAAGTGAAGAAGATCTAAGAAACACAAGATTAGGTTATCTGGTTGTAGTAAAATAACTGAAAAGGCTATTAAAATCGGCGAACAATGTAGACCAAGCCTTGACGCCAATAACTAAATAAACTATGTACGTGTCTGTCTGTATGTCAATGTGGGTAACCAAACTGATTGGCAAGGCGTATTCCTTGTCTCCGTGTTCGTTGCCACACATACATAGATAATAATAATAATAATAAAAAAAAGAAAAAAAAAGGTTTATTTAGAGAAGACAACTCATTTGTATGCAAGTCAGTCTTCCATGGGGGCCCCAAACATAAACAAAATGAAACATGAACAAACGTGTGTTACACATGAACAACTCAATATTATATTTATACATACATAATATAATTGTTATGTCTATAACTGTATCGTAGAACAGCTACAGATCCAAACAATTTGTTAAGTTTCATGAAATACAATTATACAACAGTTGTTATCGAATTAAGTTTATCCAACGTAAATACTGGGATTTGAAATGCTGAACAAACGTTATTGCGACGTTTCCAGGGTAAATTACATGGACTGATTGTAAGCATTATCCTGATACCATCGCATCATCCGCGGAACCTTGAGTGTAAAGGATGGAAGCTATTACTACCATAATTAAAGTTTTTAGCATGACCAGACCGGGGATCGAACACTCACGATGCGGACGTGCAAACCTCTGCACCACCGAGGCGGTTAAAGGAAAATAGATAAAATGAAACACTAGATTCGTCAGTCTGATCAAATCAAATCGTGAATATCAATATTCAACAACAATATTTTATGCACGAGAAATGAAAAAGATCAACATAATAACGTAACTGCGTTAAATCCAATGTAAACTATCAATATAGACGACCCGCGTCTATTAATTTGAGTCTTAATTCATATTTGTACAGTCAAGACTCAGGCCCGCATATTCTCATAAGAGTCTTCGCCGTTCGCATATGTATGCTAATATTTACTTCGAAGGGATGTCAAAACGGAGTGCCATAACGACCCCAAACAGATTGCTCCGGTGGTGTGATGGTAGAGGTGGTAGAGGTCCTCCTCGGTGTGGAAGGTCGCCAGTTATGTGCCCGGCCGGGTCATACCAACTTATTTAAGAAGGGTAGCAATGGCTTTCTCTCCTTCATATTCACGATTTGTGGATGAGCATTATGACTGACTCGCTTTTGACAGGTTCTATAAGTAGTTATAGTAACTAACTTGGGAAACGTCATGCGGCTGGAAGCGGCGTAAAACACGAAACAAGCAAAAACGACTAAACGCTAGATGCGTTTCATATATTGTTTCTGCTCTTGTGTATCTTGTCGTATACCAATACTGGAAGCCCCTGGAGAACGACTCGGATAAGACCCGATTAAACAAGTACTCTTTAGATTATTGCCATAAACGAAATCTTCGAATGTCGGTTTGCGAGACAATTTGATTCATTAACGCTTATCAGGGACCATGTATATATTGTCCCTGCGCTAATACATAACACTCTGAAAACGTTCCTCTTGAAATATCAAAAAGCCAAACTTGCATCATTGACGCTCAAAGTAGTTCATTCGTTTTCCAGTTTTGCAGAAAGAGCTGCGTCAAGTTAAAAGAAACTGGTTGCCAGTCTTAACATTGAATACCCCTTCACTGGCCGCCCACATTTAGAACATATGAGAGTTGCTATAGAAAACCAAATTTTGGGTAAATAGTATTCAACTGTGCATAACGTTGTGTCGGCGTATCCATTGCTATCGTATCCAAATGGACAGTGTATGTCAGAAGTTGTTTGAAACCCTCTGTTACTAAATAGCGAACAGTGTTGAGTCAGATCAAACTGCATGGATGTGCAGGTTTACCTGGATTTACACTGGTCGCAAAAGGTTTGAGTTAGATTTTTGTTAGAGCATCGCTCATAATAGACGTGTAATCTAACGATAATCTACATTTAGCACAAAGTCTATTTACTCACGCATAAGAGGAGTCATGGTCCTTTTACAATTTAAATTGGAATGTTTTCGAATGTTTTGTTTAATTATAAAGCGTTTGGTTAAATAACAATAATATTGCCAATGAATGGTCGCGTGTTTACGTAAATAGGTTCGTAATTATAATAAACCAGTTCTGACTAGGTCCAGGGTCATTTCAGCCGTTCCACGTGAAAATCAACATTATGGACTCTGCGTAATGTATCGACCCGGATCAGCCTGCGCAGTCCGCGCAGATAAACCCGGGCCGATACATTCCGTATTATGGGGGAAAGAGGTATAGAGTAATGACTCCTGAAACAGAAAATCCACAGAAGGCGAAACTGTCTGTCCGGGTAAGCCTGTCCACAATGTTGGTTTTCTCGTGGAACGGCTCATTTGCTATCGATTCTGTCACGTGAATGAGGCTGGTGTGGGAAAGCCAGGAAAACATGGGTAGGTGCACTGACCGCCGTGATATGACCAAAGCTGTTGAAAGCGGCGTTAAACTCCAAACAAACAAAACAAAACAAAACACGTGAATGAGGCCGCACGTTAAACTTGTTCCCACATGTAGTTGAATGTTATGTATGTGAATGCAGCAGACGACTTTCGTATACATCTCTTAGTGAGAGAAACTTCTGTTGTCTCAATGACTTCAAACTTACACAGTATTATCACTTATAGAGATTACCACATTATTCCTTAGCTATATGTTCAAAGTCGTCTGCTGCAGATTGAATGTATGAAGGGAAGCGAACACACTATTATCGTTATACAGCTGAATTTCTAAAGCATGATGGTAATAAGGGAACAACTCAAAATGTTTTCCCAAAATATTCGAATTTTATTTAAACTTGTACATTCAAATGACAGATTTTACATTTGGTAAATCATATATTTTCAAAGCAGACGCAATTCGATTCCTAGCCGGGTCATGACAAATATTTCTAAAATGTAGTCGGTGTCTACCTTCCCTGGTAGAAATAACAGTCTTAATGATCCACCGGTGTCAGAATAATTAGCCCACGAAACGCTCACAAAATCAAACAAAATCTTAAACGGTAGCACTAGAGACTTGGTCTGAATATATGAGATGTGCTAAATGTAAAACCAATATAATGGCATTTTAAACAAATGTAGATACAGTCTAATCTGAATCTACACTGTTCTAAAGTTAGTCACACAAGGATTCAAACATTTATGTCAGGAATAGTTTGAGTGGATTCGATGGTAGATCTACACTGATCACTCACTGGTGGCCCTGGAACTATGCTCACATACTATTTCATACTATTTCTAATTTCAGAACGCCAAAGTAGAAAAATGGGAAATACATGTACATGTGTATAGGCAACCCAAATTATCAATGGTTCGAATCCTTTGATGAGCGTCTTCTATCTTTGTTATTTTCCACACAATTGGTGCGAGTACAGGCTATTTCTTCAGGATATCAAGCGTTATTGATATAAACTTAAATCTTGTTTCGCAATCGAAAGACCGTGGACTCAAATCCCAGCTCGGCCATCCATTCTTTCCGCTTATTGTTAAAGGAAAGTGTGGCCATTGCCCTTCATTCATGCATTGGTCTAACCAGTTCATGTGAGATAGTGTATACTGTCTTGTGTTGTAATGTTGCAAGAATGCCCTCAGACACACGTTTGGTGAACTGGCTACCGTGATATAACTGACATACCAGTACGTAAGCCTCAAATCAATAAATACGTCCAAAGACCTCCTCGAGAGTTGGTTATAAAAGTGCTGTTGGACCTTTTATTAATGGCACCGATATAGATTTCTATCCGACACTGTCGTCATGTTCAGATTTTACGGGAATAATTATTTCCGCCTAAACATAAAATAGTTTTGTTCAAAAGAACGCCGGCATTATAAACCGCTCAGTTTGGTTACCTTGTCAAGCAAAACAATATGGGGTTACTCTTCCCGCTATGCTTATTTGCAGAATTAGCTAACAGTATTCATGACTTAGTCGTGCCGAACGATTTTGAGTCTAAGTGCTTAAGCGTACAGTGACGACTAATGCGAGCATGGGCATCCGAACAGGCTCGCAAGAGACTTCTCCGTCCGCATATAGGTTATACATACACATACTTCTACTCCGTCCGCATATAGGTTATACATACAAATACTTCTGAATATTTTGACAAACAAATGCAAGACTTAGTGTAGCCCAACTAATTGTAGGACATTACGTCCTTAAGTAATGTCAAAGCAGGTGACATTTCGGTTCCAAATCGCTTGACAAAGCTCAAATATAAAGTGTGTGACTGATTGATTGATTTATTGGGGTTTGACACCGTTTTCAACAATTCGAACTCACAACCCCTGGATTGACAGCCCGCGTCGCTACCGACTGAGCTACAGGGGCTCGACATAAAGCGTGTGAGACATTACCTCATAGATGGGACATCGGCCTCGTGATCGCTAGGTCTATAGTTAGAAACCTGGGATAAACAGGCATGCCTCTTCTGAAGCCGACGTTTGACAACATAGTGTTACCCCTTTCCCAATTGCAGACGCATTGAGACGCATTCACCGCAGACAACTTTGGAGAATAGTGTTACAAAAGATGATATTAATCAGTTAATTTAAAGATGTGTTTTTGTAATATTTTGTCTAGATATTTTCAAAGTCGTCTGCTGCAGATTTGTTTTATGTGTAAATGGATAATAGGAAACTCTTAGTTAGTTTGTCTTGCCAAAGATAGAATTTAATTTATCCATTAAACTTCAGAATATCTTTTTACAGTATGATCCTTTAATTTAGAAGGATGTAATGGATCATGTATCGTGATTGGTTAAAGGAATTTTCATAAATGTCAGAATATCATTACTAGATTCATGCGGATGTTAACTGTTCTGGCGCCACTGTGTCTGTGACTATAGCGCAGAAGTCTACACTGTCACCAGTTACAATGTTTTGCTTGACGCCACTGATTTTTTTATTGTCACGAGATCTCGCTAAATCTCACGTCCCTGCTAAGAGATGGCGATAGTGACAAGCTCATTCTTCGATAATGGTGTAATCGGAAGCTGGAATATAGATATTGACCGAACTGAATTATGGATACGATTAATCACAGAAGTGAGAATATCGGTTAATAAGTGTTGCTTTAGCCACGGAACTAGACAAATGCAGACGAGAAGAACTCAATATAATTAAAATCAGACCAAATTACTTCGCTGTACGTATATTGGATCTGACGATTGCGCACAAAAGGTATTCTCGAATCGACCCTATATACTTAAATATTCACAAGCAGCTGCTCGTTTTTTGACCAATGAAATTGCAAGATACAAGCGGTTATATACAATCAGATCACTTGGCAATCTCGTGTATTTATATGGGTTATCTCTCCTGTTTTATACCAATCGATCTTGTTGGCGACAATTTGATAGGCTGTCACAAAGGTCAATCTGAGACGACCATCAGATTTATATACGAACGAGCGAGGTTTAGGTTTGGTTTGAATAAGATGGAGAGGAACTGTAATCTAAACTTGCGTCCATGTCCAGGTATGACTTGCCGTTTGTAAACAGTTCAGCAGCCCCTGTCTAACATGCATACACAATCTTAAGAAACTACAACAAAACTGCATTTTAAATAAAAATGTTTTCACATATTGCAAGAACTCGCCAATGGCATCTATTGCAAGAATTCACCAGAACAAGGTTTAACACTTAAACAATCCATGACCCATACATGTGATTATTATTTCTAGCCGATAGAACGTTAGTCATATTGCCAAATACAATCCCGAGTTGCTTTAACCTATGTAGCTTCTTTAACGAAGTTATTTGATCTATCTGAATGGACAACTTCCGTCATTTGTTTCCAGGGTAACAGGTAAAATGGCGTCGACAAATCCAGACCCGTTATTTACAAAGCGTCTTATTACTGATGGTGTATGGCTATTAAACGCTTTTTAAATGTTTATTATTTTGCAAAACTGTAAACGCGACGATGGTATGCAGAAATGTTGTGTTGGTATTTTTGACATATAGTCTTTTTTGTTTGAATTTTGCTTTTACGTCGTTTCCAACATTAAACCAGTTATATCACGACGACAGTTCACTTACTCGGGCTCCCTGAGTCAGCGAATTAGTACTAGGCTAGGAAGTATACATTGCCTAAGGGAACTGCATTATGAAGTCGCAACTGGGAATCGAACCCCGACGCCCGGTTGTAAATATCCGACATTAGCCAATCGATCAGGGCGGTTCCCGGTCATTTAGTTTGCGTCAACGTTTTAGTTAGTCTCAGGAATAATACGGTATTAGAACAATGTAATATAAATGCCAGTTTTAGAATTGACAATCAGTTGTGTTTAATCTAATGAAAAGGGTGGTCCAATGTTTACGAACGGAAATTATCCCTAACAGAATTCATTATTCTTCTTATCGCAAACATCTTTCGACTCTAGAATTACATATCCCGGTAAAAGAGCTACCGGACAATAAACGATGCCATAACTTTACCCGGTTTTAATGAACTCATTTCGTCCTATTGGATCCCATGGGTTTCTTGTGTTTGTTGTCTTTGGATGGGATTTGTAAACGATGTACCTTACAAAGAGGCCAATGTAGTCGACTGCGTTTAGAACATCACCGGTACAGTATTAAATCTGTAGATATGAGGAAATATCACGAACAGGGACGGGGTAGGAGGATAAAGTGTAATCGCTGTTCATTATGGGGCGATTTGCGTTGATACCAGTGTTTTATGTTTCGTAATCTATAAACACAAGAGAATAAAGAAAACAGGACATTCAATTTTTTGTGTGCATGATTTTCATACGCGGGTTGATAGTGATTTATCTGTACTCACAAGTAATAAATGTGTCTAAAATCTGCATAAAAAAAGAATCTATAAAACAAAATTATACAACCATTCAGTTATTTAAATCAATGCCTCCTTTTTCCAAAATGTGTGTCAAAAATAGTCTGCGAGTGGGAAAGGGATCGAATGACATGGACAAATCCTATCAAACACACATTTAGACCTCAACCAAGCCTCCATTCATCAACAGTCTATCACTAAACATGGAACTATCAGTCACGTTACTGCGAGAGTTTAATTCAATCGGACAATAACAATGTCTAGTTTAGTGCAGGGTTCAGCACGAAAACAAAGGGAACCTATCGGAAAGCCGAGTAAAGGGTTTATATATGAAACTGTTGTCACCTGTACGCGCGGTCTATGATAAATGAAATTCTAATTGACTATAAATAGCCCCACTGAAGATTGGAATCGAGACTAGCACGAGCATTGATATCCATTTAAAGAGTGTCCATAAATCATTGGGCCCAGCTTTAACCCTTTCCCACCTATAGACGCACATGCAGCAGACGACGTTTTGAAAACATCGTGACAAAAGGAGAAATTGCTCAAAACGAGAAATTTCTCCTTTTGTCACAATGTTTTCATTTTTGTTCAGTAATTATATCTACAACTTTAAAGATTTTCCACATTTTTTGCTAGACATTTTCAAAGTCGTCTGCTGCAAATTTGTCGTATGTGGGAAATGGTTAACCCATTACCGGACATCGTGGGTTTAGAGACGCATGTACTGCGTTCAGTGAAACAGTTGGGTGGATGGCTCGCGGTTTTCAATCCACTAATCAAAACACAGCTACTTTATTTTCGCTGAACAAGAATCTTTTATCGAATACTTTTAAGAAATACAGTCAAATTAAAGATGTGATAATGAAACAAAAGAATGTATGAGTTCATTTCGAATTGCAATGTTAGTAATGGCTGCCCTCCTTGGCGCTCAGGGTTGCTGGGTTAGCATTACGACTGAGTGGCTGATGTCAGGATAAATGGACCAGTACTACTGGTAAATTTACCCAGGAAACACCGTGATATAACTGACCAATTGTTACAAGCGGCGTAAAACACTAAACAATCAATAAGTCAATCATTTTTAATTTCGTGAATATCTGTGAAACGGAAGAACTTGTATTCTATGAAAAGTGTCCGCACCCAAACCCAGTCGTATTAAGCAAAGGATTAATTACCGTAGACAAAACGACAACCGACATTAATAATGTACTAGTAATAGATGGAAATTGATATATCCAATGTACAAGCATCGTAAAAAATTACCATAATTAAACCACGCCTTCGGAAAACCGACGTTAATTGGTATCAAAATCAGTTGCGATTTTTAGCAGATTTAACGTTTACGAAATCTGTTTTCGGCCGTAACCTTTCTCGAAGCGTTTTCAGCAACTGTGCGTGACTACGTGACGAATAGTTATTAACCTCACCAGACTGCGAGGAGGAACATGTCGATCCGGATGTTCGTTAGTCGCAAAGTCGCGAGGGTCGGTTTGCCAATGGCGTGCATCAATTAAGACAATATCACAGGATTTAGTCCTTTATTGCTCATATCATTAATATTCATGTTTTATTGCCTGTGTAATATAATCAAAGGAACTCGAGTATCGAACATCCATAGGTATTTTGGGCCTGACCTCGTCATATTGTCGAATCCGGACCTGTTTATGACTAGTCCGGATTAAGCTGTTTTAATCCTTGTCCTGCTATCTCGACATTAATGAACAGTTAACCCATGTCAGCCTGGCAAACCGTACTTTCGTCAACGCAGTCAGGTACTTATTTAATACCTGTTTAACCCTTTCCCACATACAGCAAATCTGCAGCAGGCGCCTTTGAAAACATGTAGTCATATCTGCCCGGCTCTATTCGTAGATTATGTGACGAGATTCGAAGACGAGTAAGCAATCTCCAGTTCCCTTAAGTGCTTAGTGTTTGTATATATTCTTCACCACCAAAGTTTGGTTTGACAAAAATATATAATGAGCTAAGTACTCGATTATTTTCAATATCAGAAAACCACGTTTGCTTGAAACAATCGATAAGCCTTTCTTTGAACATTGGGATGAAATATTTTTCATTTATGTTACTTTGGTAATCTCAATATTCGGAAAGGCCAAAATTATTTAATAAAGTTTTAATCTTAAATACCACATTTTTAGCACCCAACGTGATTAGTCTTTATTTTATCTTATAAGACTTGCTTATCCTGATTGGCACTCTTTCCCACATACAACAAATCTGCAGCAGACGACTTTGACCATCTTTTGACAAAAAATGGAAAAATCTCTTTAATTGAATGGATAACCTATGACTAAAAGTAGAACACATTGTGTCAAAGGGAGAAATTGCTCGTTTTGAGCAATTTCTTCTTTTGTCACTATGTTTTCAAAAAGCCGTGTGTTGCAGAGGCGTCAGAAAGGTCCATACGAGGGAAAGGGTTAATTAACAGAACATGTGTAAATTATTTTGGACAAGAGTAACCAGTATAGCCGTGCACAATTTTAACTGGATCTACAGTGTGCGCTAATTGATTATCAATACGTTGCACAGACTACTAGACTACTCAATAAACGTGAACCAACCAATTCATCATATCCCACTTCGAATACTGTCTGTTATCGGTCGGCAAGGATCGTCAATGGCACCTATGGTGAACCTACTTTAAGCATCCATGACGGTTTCTGGGCCATCCCTCTTTTACGTTGTTTAAAGTGGTGGTCAGGTTCTTCGATCCCCAGTCTCAACGCGGCGGTGGTCATGGTGGCGTACCCCGTGGGCAAGGCACGTTTCCTAGCCTAGTACTGGTGTGTTTACACAGGGATCATGAATAAGTAAACTGTCGCCGTGAAATAACTATAAATGTTGAAAACGGCGTAAAACCACATAAAACAAAAGCAAACAGTTTCATCAATGGTGTGTATTGAGAAGCAGATGACTCTTTAACCTTTTCCCACATACAACAATTCCGCAGCAGACGTCTTTGAAAACATCAAATAAAATATAGAAAATATCTTCCATTTGAACGTATTAATATTGAAAATAGTTGAAATGATTTCGGCAAAAGGTGAAATTTCTCATTATGAGAAATGTCTGCACTTGCAACAATCTTTTCAAAAGTAGTATTGTATTGTATTGTACATTGCACCGGTTACCTGATGTCAGAGTCATATAGTCGCGAGCGTCTGCTTTAAATACAACAAAGGACACAAGTTAACCCTTTTCCCTCATATATACGATTTATGATGCCTCTGCAGCAGAAGGCTTTTTGAAAACATGGTGACAAAAGAAGAAATTGCTCAAAACGAGCAATTTCTCCTTTTGTCACCATGTTTTCAACTCTATTAAATAATTGTACTTTCATTTAAAAGGAGTTTCCAAATGTTTTCGGGTATGTTTTTAAAGTCGTCTGCTGCAGAGTTAAAGAATTAAGACATATTGAAACAAAGCAGAAGTCAGTTTGAAAACTTTGTTGGAAATGAGAATTTGCACGTTTTAATTATTTTTTCTTAAATAAATTCTACGCAGTAAAGTTGGATAAAGCTTTATTTAATGCTGACGTATAACATTCCCGGTTTCTACTCGCGTTTCAGATCTGGGACCGTTATATCAAACGCCACTAGACCTTTGATAAACGAATCTCTTCTTATCTAAATGCAAATACGACATGACTCAGTGCTGCAAATACCCGAGCATTTGTCGCGAAATCTGTGAAAATAGACGAACAGCTGGCGTCTATAGAACTCCGCGTTCTAACATCGTCATCTCGCGACGCCCGTTATCTTGATTCGCTATAAATAGATTAATTTACTTTTGCCGTTACTCGTTCTCTATGACAACACCTTGACAAAGACCACACCGATCTTGTTTTTTTGCAATATTCGAGATATCATGATTCTTATTCGCGAACTAATAATCATAGAAGTGAAGCTTACTTTATGACTTACATGTTTGTTCTGACATCGGGTCTCAAAACTATGACTTGTTTAAGTTTTCTGGGTAAATTACCATTAAATCTGACACCAATGAGTCAGTCGTAATCCTAACCCCAACGCATTTACTACCAGTGTTAACCCTTTCCCTCATACGACAATTCTGCAGCAGACGACTTTGAACATATTTTGTCAAAAAATGGAAAATCTCTATAATTAAATGGATAACCTATGACTAAAAATGGAAAACATTGTGTCAAAAGGAGAAATTGCTCGTTTTGAGCAATTTCTTCTTTTGTCACTATGTTTTCAAAAAGCCGTCTGCTGTAGAGGCGTCAGAAAGCGTCGATAGGAGGGAACGGGTTAAATTAGTTGGCGTGACTCAGCCGAGCATCGAGCCCGCGAACTCCTGCACTCAGGGCCGACGCTCGACCACTATGCCTCTCAGCGGGTCTATATGAATAAGGGATAGGGTCGAAACGTTTGCACCAAAGTGAGGCTTCATCTATCTTTAGTTTCCATTGTATGAGTGACGCTCTACGAAACAAACCGTGAGGCATTTGCGACCAATGTAGATCCAGATCAGCCAGACTGATCTAGACCTACAGTAATACTGCCAATCAGTCATAGAAAATGTCAAGAAACTATTGTAAACAGTGTCCGTTTGGATCCAAAGCTTGGATGCGTAGGCAATTTTTTTCCCACGTGCTATAATTATGTTAAGGTTGGTTTTCGCAGAGCATCGCTGATATGTTCGTCTTAATAGATAGATGTGTATTTATATATATAAATGGCTGTTACGGAATGACACACGTACTTTATTGTAACTTTCGCATATGGTATCCAGAGATTAGGGGCTAGACATTATAATGGTGAATAAATCAATGTTTAAATAGACGCTGAAACAAAATCGATAGCCGTAACTACGAAAGCCGTAAGGTGCGTAAACAGCTGTTGAACGAACGGGGCTGGTACGAAATAGGGGCCGCCAAATGGCGATACACGCGGGGATTATATTTTTACAACGGCTATTTTCCTTTTATCGGTGTTAAAATTTGACAGTATTGAACGACAGATGGTGACTGCGTTTACCCGTTTATACCTTTTACCCCTACTGCCGTTTTAGACCAATCCAAATGCAAAGAAATCTGTATAGAAAACACTGAAGTTTAAACGAAAAAAGTATATTTCGTATTGTGAGACAAGTAAGAAAACATTTTGGGAAAAGAAGAAACTATTTCTTAGGAGCAATTTCTGTCTTTCCCTCGATTTCTTTTTTTTAAATCGTCTGCTGTTTAGAATGGGAATAATCCTCTGTAATGCAGAAAGGATAATAAATTGGATCAGACTTTACGGTTAACTTTATGGTTCAATCTTTGTTAGAGTTATTTTAGTACTTTGGGTTTACTCCCATCTCCCCCTTTTGATGCCGCTGGTAAATAAATATACTGTTGTTTAACTTGATTTTGAATTGTGTTTTAACCCTTTCCCACTTGCACATTCTGACGCATCTGCAGCAGACGACTGCTTTGGACTGAAGTTGACTTTCAGAACAGTGTAGATCAGATCAGATGTGATTCCACACAGTATGCTCAAGATATGCACTGTTCCCATATTACTAACATGGGCTAATGAGAAGATTCCGTCAACTTGTGTAGATTATTTTAATACTGCGCAGATGGATAGAGTGATCGGAACCTACACTATTCATAAATTCCATGGTATCTCCGTGGCCTTGAGCGCTAATACATATCAATTAAAAATAGTATTGTATATCGAGGGCTTGGCGTGAAACGGTTGTAACTAAAATTGGTATTTTTTTACCAAGGTTAATCACCTCGCCATAAAGTCTTTATAAGCGTTAAATCATTTTTCTTTGTATCGTTCTGAGCAATGGCACCTAAATTTGCATTGTTTACAAAGGTATCAAAATTGCCCCTAAACCAGGGTTTTCAAAATAGGTTTTTAGTTACAACCGTTTCACGCCAAGCCCTCGATATGATCTGCTTAGGGATCAAACAATGGACTCCCGCTCCCGGGTCGAACGCTCTAAGCATAACACATCGAAGACATTCTTTGAACATAAAAGAAAGAGCCGACAAATTCATGTATGGAATTAATACTTTTAAACCCTTTTCAGACTGAATTATTAAGTATTATTTGTCCAGCTGTATTCGGGGCAATATCATTGAATGATTAAACACTTTTTCAGGCTAAGATTGCATCATGTTTTCATAATGAGAAGTTTAAATAAAGGTTTTGCTAAAAAAAATGTCAATGTCAAATCTTAATCTTTAATGGAGCCGATATTGGACAGCCATTGTATGATTTATAATTTTAAATGGGGAGAGATTCTTTATTAATGTTTCTTTATTCTGAGCATTATACAAGTTACGTGTTTAGAATCACAATAAATACCATAGCACCTGATGTAATAGCACGAACATCGGAAGCAATCAATGTATAATTTGGAGACATAGGATTAACAAGGACATTATATCCGAATAATATATAAATTACTCATACTCGGAAATAGTGTGGAAAAGGAAGACGTTGCTCACTGTCCGAAAATGGTCCAACATATCCTCAGTAAACTACTACTGCATCTGTATTCAGGTTAAGAGAAGTGTTATGTTCACCCTTTCCCTTATATAGACGCTTTCTGACACCTCTGCAGTAGACGGATTTTTGAAAACATAGTGACAAAAGAAGAAATTCCTCAAAACGAGCATTTTCTCCTTTTGTCACAATGTTTTCCACTTTTTGTCATAGGTTATCTATTGAATTATAGAGATTTTCTATTTTTAGACAAGATATGTTCAAAGTCGTCTGCTGCGGAATTGTCGTATGAGGGAAAGGGTTAAGATGTTTCGACAAGAAATAATAACGGGTCCCGAATAGAAACACCCGTTATATTAACAATAGTAATACTGTCCATTAACCCTTAGTAAAAACTCTCTTTTCTACATGGCTCAATGTGAATTTTGTCGAATTGTAAAGGTGAATAGAACCTTTTTACAATTTCCCGCTTTCTGACGAATGTTTGCGTATCTGCAGCCGACGCCGTTTGAAAACATTGTAGTGCTAAACGGATTCATGAATAGCAATTTCTGCTTTTGCCACAATATTTTCAACTCTATGCAATAATTCTACTTTCATTTACAGAGAATGATATCCATGTCACTACCTAGATTTGTTCAGAGTAGTCAACTGCAGATTAGCTGTTTGTGTGAAATGGCTACCTCGCCACCTCCGTTATGTAGCGTCCAAAACGTTAAGAGCGGGAGACATACGTGTACTGGAATCACTCCCTGATGTTAAAGTAGACCTACGTTTACAATATAAGCAATGAATGACGAATAAAGTGTTAATTTATGTCACGAATTACATGTACTCTTATCTTTCCTTCTATTTGTTTCATGTTCTCTAACATATTAGAATATTTAAATGAAATAAACTGTTACCAGTATACGGTATAACCAATGACTTAGAAATCGTGGAAGTCACTTTCTCCTTGACGCTCAAGGATTCCTGTCGCGAAGAGCATTTTGACGAATGCAGCGGTATTGTTGATTCTTATCACTAGAAAGCTGACGGCATAGCAGTGAAAACAATCATTACGTGGGTGGTTTATTAATTCTTAAATATTTATAAATCATGTTTAACCCTTTCCCACATGCAAACCCATATTGACGAATCTCAAGCAAAATACTTTTGAAAATATTGTACAAAAGGAGAAACTGTTCATAATGATACATTTCACATTTCACTACAATGTTTTCAACTCTATTCCATAATGACACTTTTATTTTAAGTTTGCCTGGATGATTTCAAAGTCGTTTGCTGCAGATTCCTTGTTTATGAGTTTAAAGGAAACCTTGTTTAACATTTATGATCCGTACTCGCCACTGGGGAAATAAAAAAGACTTATTGCTATGATTTCTATTAAAATGCAAAAAACAAGTAACACTGCATAACAAAAGGAAAGTGCGATAAAATCAGTATTTCTTTTCACAATGTTTTCGAAAGTGTCGTTTGGCGGAGAGGCATGTCAAATACCGTTTCTATCACGTAAAGGGTTAAAAAAGCCATCTGGTGAATAAGGCGGGCAAGGGCGTCCCTATTCGTGAAGGGGCTGTTTAAGGGATTGCTTTATTCGTGTACAAAAGCGAATCCCATTAAGTTAAAATTAAATAAATAAACCTTCAAACTATAATTGCAGTCACGGAGACGCTTAAGCGCGTTTAGTGTACAGGAATAACGGTACTCCGTATCAATAGGGGGACGAATAAATACGCGACATGCGAAAATAAAGCTTATTGTACAAGTGCGGTTTGACGCCTCTGTAGCAGACGACTTTTGAAAACATTGTGACAAAAGGCCAAATTGCTCATAATGAGCAATTTCACCTTTTGCCATAAAGTTTTCAACTATTCAATAATAAAACTTTCATTTACAGAGTGTTTCCATATCTTTGCAAAGATGTTTTCAGAGTCATCTGCTGCAGATTTGTTGTAGGTGGGAAAGGGTAGATTGTCTTGTGAACAGCGAATTCTCAGACCAAAGTGTATGTAGAAACAGCCTCTGATCAGAGCGTTAACAAGCTTACGACTCGCACTTTTGATACTCTTAATTTGTATGACAGCGACGTTTTTTTCTAACTTCGCCTTGTTACTCGAAACATCACGTAACGTAACATTTCCACCAGGCAATGACTTTCCCTCCTTAGCACTCAGCAGTGTGGGGTTAGCATCACGACTCACTCGCTGGTGTCAGGATAAATGTACCATTAGTGCTGATAACTTACACAGTAAACACCGTTTGAAAACATAGTGACAAAAGAAGAAATTGCACAAAACGTGCAATTTCTCCTTTTGCCACAATGTTTTCCACTTTTTGTCATAGGTTATCCATTCAATTATGGAGATTTTCTTTGTTTTGAGTAAACACCGTTATGAAACTGACAAAGTGTTGAAAGCGGCGTAAAGCACCACATAAACAAACCAGATATATGAGACAAGTCTTACTGATTCGGATAAATAAAATGGCGCTTTCCATAAATACGGAAACAGCCGGGTGATTCCGCAAATGGTATTGATGTTACAGCGTCACAGGGCAGGTGTGACGAATTCATACCTCAAAGGTACGGACTAATTTAGGAGCCATCTAACGGTAAAAAGGGACCGCAATTTTAATCATATCCCACCGTTCCTTTGATCTATTGAAGCCATGTGACTCTATGGTATCAAACTAGCGCGTGCCTTTAAATAGTTAACCCGTTACTCTATACGGCAGACGATATAATGATGTCGATGAAATTTACATAAATTTAAAAGTTAGTCCAAGAAAGAGTAAAAGATGAAGACAAAGTGAAAAGAAATGCTCGAAATTAAGGGATACGTTTTGCTTTAACATTCAGATGTCTGAAAACATTGTGGATAAACAAGAAATTTATCATTAAGTCAATGAGGGTTACACTTTCAACCTCTGAGAGTGTGACCAGTATTTAATTTATTTTACATTTTAATTTACATTCGACAAAGGAGGGCTGGATCACGTTACTGGACATTGGTTTGATGGCCGGACAATAACCAGTCATAAAGACATAATAAATCCTGTTTTCACTGAGGAGACAGCTGATGGATGATAACCTATAGGGGCTCTACTCCGATAAAACAACCGTATTATATTTGTTACACGGGTAGATCGAAAACTCTTTTTTGTCTGGAGTTTGTGAAGGTAATGTTTGATTGATTGATTGTTTAATCTCATTTTTCAATAATTTCCAGTCATATCACAGCGGCCAGTTCACCTACCCATGTGTTTCCTGGCTTTCTCATCTCAGTTCTCCGAATAACAGCCTATCCTAGCAACTGGCTGCATTTCCACATAGCCTGTTAGCCCATTTGAGAAAGACAAAATAGGCTTTTAACATTGACCTTCGACAACAACAACATCAAAACAATGTTCACCGAGCTGTGGTTTGCAATCGCAACCGGCCGCCGTCGCCACAACCGACTGGGCTACAGGGTATCGGCGTCTTGAAGGTGTATTGTAACTAATTATCGAACAGTTCACATCAGATCTGACTGCGAGGATGTGTATGTTGATCTTGAATGTAGCTTATCTCCAGTCCCTCCTTTTTGGTTTTTCTAGAGATCAGGACCGCGATGGAGCGTCCGCCTCGGGTGCGAGGAGTCGTGGGTTCGATCCCCTGCCGGGTCAAACAAAATACTTTAAAAATGGTAGTAACGGCTGCCCTCCTTGGCGATCAGAATTGCAGGATTAGCGTTACGACTGACTGGCTGGTGTCAGGATAGATGGACCAGTAGTACTAGTAAATAGCAGTAAAACGCCGTGAGTTAACTGAAACATTGTTGAAAGCGGCGTTAAACACCAAACAATCAATCAATCAATCTATAACGCAGGTGAAGGACTTTGTAAAGAAAGTCGGTGCTCTGCACATTAATTTTTCCCTTTCCCAATACAATGGTGTACAGGTGTAGTGGCATTTCAACGCACTTGCAGCAGATAACATTGATTTCCGATGTATTCCGCGTCAGATGAGCCGAAATAAGCCCGCATGTGGGAAAGGTTTAACTCTTTCAGCGCCAAAGGCAATATTGAGCTTTTTGCAAACAATACAGATTCAGGTGAGTCAGCTCGTAACGAGCTGTCTCACCTGAAATCTGCATTGTTTGGCTGTGAGTTATTAACATATTCCAAAAATCCTAAAACATGAAAATAGAGTCGTTCGAGTTTGAACATGGAAGAGTCTACTTTAAATAATTCGGCGCTGAAAGGGTTAAATACCGAGGAATGCATTTACCTTTGAAATACGGAGGTAACGTATGTAGGTATGATAAATGTGAGTCTCTGGTCAGTTTAATGGTGACATTTCATTTTCAGAAATGGGCATAGACGATGTTTAGGGGGCAGGAGGTTGGGAGATGCTTAAAATGGCTGTGGATTTGTTTGTTTGTGTGGAGTTTGTGTTGCTTTCAACAATTTTTTAATTAAATCACGACGAGGTAATTAACCAGTTCCACTGGGCCATTTATCCTGACACCAGCGAGTCAGTCGAATGATAACCCAACAATCCAGAGAGTTGAGGGGGGAAAAGCCATTACTGCCATTGTTAAAGTATTTCGTATGACCCGTCCGGGTATTGAACCCGTGACCTCCCGCACTCGAGGCGACAGACTTGTTGTATGTAGGAAAGGGTAAACTCCTATCCATCACTAAATCTCATTACCACAATTAATAAATAATGTCGTTTATTCTTTATTTATCCTTTATTCACAATTCTCACAAAATATTACAATCTTCAATATAAGTCAACAATTAATACAAGGTATAAGGCATTACATAAGTTCAAAGGCAACATTTGTTAACGCATGCAATACATTCACATATACAAACGCATTTTGACACATTGGCAGGAGACGACTTTTGAAAACATTTCGGCAAAAGGAGATTTGAAGCTGATGTATAAAGTTCTTTTTTTTTTATTTTAAAATAATGAAGATTCAAGTCTAGTCGTTCATATGAGCAATGAGACCTGCTTCTGCATTGTTTTAATCGTCTTCCGGAGTGGCTGGTGTCAGACTCGTTCAATGCTAAGGCATATTTAAAAGATGATATTCGACAATTAAGACAAGTCAACGTAATATTTAAAAATAATAAATAAAAAATAACAAAAATATCTTTGTACGCTATTGTTTGCTTTCGGATTCATTATACTAAAGAATTTTAATTTAGGCGATTAAAGTTTTAATTGGAGTTTAAATTAAAAAATGTTTTTTACTATAATTTTTAATAATTATTACTTCTAACTGATATTATATTATTTGCTTATGGTGATATAATTAGTGATTTTGTTCTTAATCGGCTGAAGAATTTGTTTAACAATGAGCAAATTAACGAATATGTTTGAAATGGTGATAGATGTTAAATGAGAATGAATACTATGGGGTTAGTAGAGCAATAAATGGTGATAGATGTTAAATGAGGATGATCATTATGGGGTTAAGTAGAGCAATACATGATGATGCTATGATTACATTTGTGTTAAAAAGAAATAAAAATAGTAGAAACTTTATTAATCAATTAAAATGTAAGACCTTTTGTATCGTGTTAAAATAGTAAAGTTATTCAAAATACTGTAAGCTAATATATCTATATAATATTTATATCTCGTTAATATATTTATATATGCGTGGATTTCTGATTATTTTAAATAAATTGGATGTTACAAACACAGATGGTTATTCACTTATACATGTTCACATAAACTAGCTGACTGCTTTTCTTATATATATGTGTGTATATATTAACCCTTTTTAGCTGGTAAAACGATGAATAATAGTTATAAAACAAACCATTGAGACTAAATTCGCTAGCGAAAAAAATGTAGCAGTAATATCTTAAAGTAAAGCATTACCTTTTTTTTTTTTTTTTTTATCTATTGATGGTAATAAAATATTGCACAGTTCTTTTCTTTTTTTTTATCTATTGATGGTAATGAAATATTGCACAGTTCTTTTCTTTTTTTTTATCACATGGTATCTAAAAATAGCATGTGGTTAATATATTAAACCAAATAACAAAATATATATTGCACTTTAAATATTCATACTAGTCTACCCCGTATTGCACATGATATAATTATATTATGTAATAATAGTATTGCACTTTAGATATGGATAATTTATATGTCACTTCCCTGTCTTGCGCGTTGCCGGAGATTTGTTTTTAAACACTACAACAAAAATATCGCTTACACATCACTGGCAAGTGTTTCATTTTTGTAGCAGTGCTTTAAACATTATCAGGCATTGGAGATGTTAGCCGTCTTCAAAAAAAATTCGTCTATTCTTTAAAAGAATTTGGACATCTTGTTCATCGTTTATCTGACATGATATTTTAGAGTCATCAACTTTGAAAACATCTGAGTTCTACTATTTGGAAACCTGGAAGCAAAAGTTTTGGAGAAAATTTTAAAATCTTTAGAGAAAACGATAAATCGCTCATTTTGAGCAACTTTTCCATTTCTGAAAACGTGTTTAAAAGACGTGTGTATGTAAGAACGATGAAGTAAAACTTATATTTAACAAATCAAATAATAATATAGACATAAATTAAAAACAAATATTGCACTGAGAGTGTAGATATAAACAAATAAATAACTCAATACTTTAAAATGACCAGAAAATTAAAAATGATAACCAATATTGCACTAACCGACCCATATTGCACAGATGTTATTGCACATCTTGCCTATTGCACGAAATAAAATTGAGTAAAGTCGGGCAAAAGAAGGATCCTAATCGTTGTTACGAACAGTGATGACCAAGACGAGTATGTTCATCCACACAGCCTCTTCAGGGTCATCAATGTTATCATCATTGGACTATTTACTTTTAAAACAAGCGTAATTTACAATATATTGGACGCGTCAAGCGCAAATGCGTCTTGATGAATTAGCGTTAAAGTGAAGTATAAGGTGAGTCTGCACAGACGTGCAATGTCTACAAATACTTCACTTTGCGCTACAACTAAAGGAGCTTTGGTTGTTACTTTTGACGAAAGGCTATATCGGTAGCCCTTTTGGTTTAACTACAATATCCGTTTATGTAACGCCAAAACGGGGATGTAAACAAACCTGACGCTTGACGTGTTTCAATTTGTAAATCTTGTTTATAAATAACCCATTACATGATATGTTTATTTTATACTATTCTACTTAAGGAACATCTGATGTGATGAATGCCAAATCTGGACAGATAAAACCATGGAGCTGAGACAGACTAAAACGTTGGGACGGGAGAAATCGCTAATCCTGCGATATGTCTCCTTTTCCCGCAACGCTTTATAAATCCATTTACTGGGAAAGCCATGGATCCTCACTGCAAACAAGATGCATCCTCAGATGAGAAGGCTTAAAGTGCAGCCCCATTAGTTTTGCTGTACCAGATTACAGATTAGAAATAGTATGGAGAAACAATTTTGGATTTCCTTGCCAACCGATACTCAAATAAATTGCACTTAAACCATATTGCACTAAAACCAATTGCACTAAAACCATATTGCACTAAAACCAATTGCACTAAAACCATATTGCACTTACACGTAATAAAAGGATAAAATTGTAATAAATAAAAATCTAATTAAAAGACTAGTATCCTATTGCACCACGCCTGTGAATAGACTTAAGGTAATATTGCACTAACCTAGGAATAAAACAGGATATTGCACATTCAGATTTAAAAATATAATCTATCTTTTTGGACTAAAATAACTCTTTACCTTGCATTAGATGCACAAAATGAATAAATAAAAATAATTTAAAATACTTCGAAATTAAACTTATTCCTTATTTCTTTGAAATACTCAAGAGGGACTAGACATATTGGATAACTTTCATTTTATAATGTATTTCGTCAACATCATCTTTATTTTAACTATGCATAATCATTATCATCCTCATACATGTATATTTATATCTGCCAGCAGATTAATTAAAAAATAAACCCAACACACATAGTGAAAAATATGTATGGGAAAAGGAGCAGTTGATCGTTTCGGACAATAGCTACTCTCCCCTTACGATTTCTCACTCTATCACATACTCTATCGAATATTGCCGATAATTTGCCCATTAATAACATCATTCTTCTCATTTAGGAACGCTTTGTTAAACATTGATGGAGGATAATAATGAATCACTTTCACGCGTAACTGTTCAAATATTCATAACTTAGCAACAATTTTACAAAATGATTCAAGCGTTTACCTGATACGATCTTTTTAGAGTCGAAAGCTTATAAAAATGTTTGATGAAAAACGTATCATATCTGAAAAATTGAGGTGTGGTTTTGATTATAAGTTGAAAACATTGTGGCGAAAGGAGCAATTGCTCGTTTTGAGCAATTTCTCATTTTTCCTCCACTGTTTTCAGAATTAGTCTGGTTGGCAATGTCGTCTGTATCAGGTAATTGGTTGAAACATTCATAGAATCGCCACAGAGGTAAACAGTAGAACTGTGATTATGTACACAAACAAGGCTTCGACGGCAGAGAGAGTAATTAAACCCTTCCCACATACAACGATTCTGTAGCAGACGATTTTAGCAAAAACACGGAAAATCCTTAAAAAGAAAATTAAATAAAAATTGGATATAGTTGAGATTATTATGACTAAATATCTAAATTGCCACATTATTTTGCTGCAGATGCATAACAACGCGTGTAATAGGGAAAGGGTTAATTAAGCCATATGGGTATGCACGGGAAAACGAACTCCATTAAACCAAATATCAAACAGTCTAGACTCATATCGATCTAATCACCACCGCAAATACTTGGAGATTCAAATTCCGATAACTCGCGGAATTATTTCCCGTAAAAATAACATCACAGCAGAATATAACTGCCGAATGATTGTTTTGCAAGAATAAAACACCGCTCTTCATGAAGTGCATATTTAAAGGTTTATTTGAAAATGTGCGGATGTGATTATTGAATGAATAGTTTCGTGTTCGCAATTGATTTCTGGAGAGTTTTTCTGCGTGCCTCGACCCATTATAATTCATTGCGAAAATGATTTCCTGTCACCGTCATATAATTGCACAGCCACAATCGGTATTGATATGTGAAATGGTACATTTGACTAACTATTAAACCTAAACACCGAGAAACAATTTAACCAAGCCCCGTAAACGTAAAATAGCTTGACTTTCCAAATAACACTACGATTAATTCGTGCAAAACGGTTGTAACTACATCTTGTTCAAGATGTAGTTACAACCGTTTTGCATGAAACCATCGATTACGTTATCACTGCACTGTAGATTACCGTTATCCTCTATGTAAAGTCAAGATTACGTTGTGTAAACAGTGAAGATCGAGGTAAAACTGCACATCAGCACAGTCTCATCTTGGTCTACACTGTTCATCTGTTTAAAAATAGATCGATACTACTTTAAATTATGAACTAATTAATTAAATGACACCTTTTTCAAATATAAACGTAGAACACATTGTGAAATAGTAGCTACCAGTCTTACTGAAAGACCTCTACATTTCTTTTAACGTCTCTGCATTTTTACGATAAAGGTTATTTATATTAATAATCAACGTATACGGGTTATGATTCAATTGTTTTCGGTATGAATATTTGTTTTTCCAGATTAGCACAAATTCTACGAACGTATAGTTGTAATGACAACTCTTGTGAAACCCACTTATGGTAAACGTATTTACGACATAGGCATGTGTCAAGTGCATGCTTATGTGAACCGACATTTCTAAGAAATATGAGACGTCGAGAAAACCTTTATCTTTAGATGAAAATTTGTGCGAACCGTAAGGAATTTGCGATCAGTGTATAGTCAGATCAGCCAGCGCATCCTCACAGTTTGATCTGGCCATGCACTGTTCGACAATAAGATAAAGAAGGTTTCAAGATGTGTTGATGAAGAAAGTCATATTTGGTGACATAAATGGGTTGATTCAGATGATCTATTCTGAAAGCCTAGTTCATGTTTTTTAAAGAAACGTTTGTCTTTGAGAAGCAATTTGGAAGAAAAATAGATATTGCTTATATAGAGCTAGATCTACAAGGATTTTTTCCAAACTGTTTCATAACTATCCAAATATACATTTAAGGACAACTGTCAGTTTTAAAGATGCGCTTTTGAAGATTTATTAGAAGATATTAACCAGTCTTTCAGCACAGAGTACATTACATTTTACAACATACTGTTATCACATACATACTACTGTTAGGCACATACAAACATGCAATAATTTAAGGCACCTTGTTCTTCACGGAATTTGCCGAGAAATACCGATACTCTGAAGAAAAAACAAAGAAAGGCACGTGCAATCATGTCAAACAGAAATGTGTTCAATGCCATTTTACGTCAGCTAACGGTAGAAAATGCACCAATCAAATAATAGCTACTTTACATTACCTGGGATTTGATAGGTGGATTGACTACCTTATGCTATCGTAACAATACACTTAACGCACGTCTGGTCTGTCATTTAACTGGTACTTGTATCTGTCTGTTTTCGTCAGCAAGTTCTGTTCACCGGCAGTTGCAGCAGTATAACCTGTCTGTTTTCAGATGGATGACATTTGTTGATATGTCGGGTCAGTCCAGGTGAGCTGCAGAATGAGCTATCGCAGTATTTACAGTTAAACGTGTCGGTGCCATGTTGACGGACGTGTTTCTCCAGCACTATTTTGTTAGCAAACGACGTGTTACACAGGGTACATGTCAGTTCTTTCCCACCGATGTGAGTCACTTCGTGCTTAGCACGTGCAGTGTCGTTGGGGTAGATTTTGCTGCAATATTGACAAACATAAATAGAATCACTCACGTGACATTGTTGGTGTTTTCTAAGATAAGCCTGTCGTCGAAATTTCTTGCTGCATTTGTCACACGAGAACTGTCCTTCGGTCGTTGGGTTAGTGGCTGTTGATTTCACTTTGCTGTTCGCATCTTCTAGGTTTCCGGGGGCTGGTAAAATTTTGGCAGGTGTTGATGGCTTATCAGTTCCATTTGGGCGGGGTTTGTGCCATCGACGGTGTGAGGCAAGGTTGGCCGGACAGTTGAACACTTTGTCACATTCTGGGCATCGGTACTCGATATTGATGATCATAGAACAACGGTGCTGGGCTAACTGGAACGCGTCTAGGAACATTTCTTTACATAGCTGGCAAAGATATTCACCGATCTTATTGTCAATCTTTGCTATTTCCGCCTTAGCTTCTGGTGTGACTTCAACACAGTTAAACTTACTGTCAATGTCACCACACACTACCCTCCCACTTTCGTTAACGTCCGAAAGATTCCGAATGATGGTTCCGGAAACTGGAGAGGTATTATCTTCGTCGAAGTTGATTTTTCTTGCAGCTTTAGGTTTCTTCGATGTTTTGGCTTTGTTTTCCGAATTTTCCGAATTTCCTCTCCGTTTGTTTGGGCTCACGGGCGTTGTTGGTGTTGATGGTGTTGGTTTGATAATATGCGAGGTGATGTCTAGTTTTTTCGTCAATTGATGAGGTTTGTCAGCAATTTCTGGTGATGACAGCTTCGTGGGTGTTTTCAGGTCTAAAGGTGATGCGCTGCATACAGTCAGACGATCAAACGCCGTGTAGTATAGAGGCGATGGGTAGTTGACTCCGGAAATAGTCAGAGGTGACGAAACTGGCGAACTTACACGAATGAAGTCCGGACACTGGCCGTAACGATCTCGGAAGCAGGCGGATACGGGCGAAGCGGAATATCCGGAATCTGGAGATCCAAAGTTCGTCTGCACGTACTCCTGGTCCGATCCACTTTCACTTTTTTCATCGTCCGAAAAGTGACGAATGCGATGGGAGTATGATCCGGAATGTTTTGTTCTTTTCACTAGAAATCCTTTCGGCATTTTTTCAAGTCTCTTTTACACGTCACTGTATCTATGTCCCTTTAAGGCACTTGTGTGATCCTGATCTAAATACTATCTATGACCATTTAAGGCACTTGTGTGATCCTGGTCTAAATACTTAAGTCATTTAAACACAAAATGTATAGAAGTCTTGAAGATAACGAAAGTATACGAAAATTGTATCAGATTTTGTCGGGATTTGGTCACATGATTTCAGTCAACAAATCTTTCGTTTCTTTCTCCACACCAAACTGTCTTTGTTCCTTTGTTTAAATACTTCAAGACTAAATATATGTAACAACTGCATATAGCATCGAAAATTGACCAAATCCGTCGAAAATTTAAAAAGCCGCGATTTTATACCCCTATACAGAATCAACATCTGTCTAACTCCGCCCTCTGAAATAAGCCCCGCCTTTGTCGCGTGCGAGTTGTCAGAGCGGAGCGGTGGTTTGTCGGTATTATTGTAAATTAAATCAGCCTTTGAAGCTATTCGATGTTTACATTTCTATCACGCCACGATAAAAACCGATGCGATAACATGAACGGATAGCCAATACCTAGATCGACATGCTGTGTAGATTAATCCTCGCCCGTGAACGATCTACATTTACACTTTTCCTCGTTCAGAGAAATTTTAACCAACCTTCGCCTACGACTTTTAAAAACTTGGGGATACAACATAATGGACTAGAACAACATAAATCATCGAACTAATTATGGACTCTTTCGGGTATATGTCTTCATTACAGAAACTATATCATCTACGCCAAATGCAAAATGGTGAAGATTAAGATTAGAATGTACACAATAACAAGTTTAAATGCAGTATCTCTGTCGGCTAACCGTCTGTCTAATGTGATTTGATCTTGTCTGCTTTGAAAATAAATATACAATAGAACTAATGCATTAGAAGAATATTTGGAAGTTTAATTGTGAGAGACAGATCGACATGCTGTGTAGAGCACACCTCCCCGGTGTACGATCTACATTTCCACTTTCCCTTAAAACACAGGCATTTTAACGTCTTTTAAAAACTATAGAATAAAACATAATTGAGTTTTTCGAGCCATAGCTGTTTGTATTCATTACAGAAACTATATAATCTACGCCAAATGGCGAAGATTCAGACCAGAGTATACTTACAAGTTTAAATGTAGTATCTCTGTCGGCTAACCGTCTGTCCAATGTGATTTGTTCTTGTCTGCTTTAAAAATGAATATACACAAACTAATGCAATAGAAGACTATTTGGAAGTTTAATTGTAAAATAAAGATGAAACCGATGTGGGAAAATAAAAGGGAAAGTTGCACTAATTAACCCTTTCCCTCATACGACAATTTAGCAGCAGACGACTTTAAACATATTATGTCAAAAAAAGAAGAAAATCTCTATAATTGAATGGATAACTTATGACTAAAAGTGGAGCAATTTTTTCTTTTGTTACAATGTTTTCAAAAAGCTGTCTGCTGCAGAGGCGTCAGAAAGCGTCTATATGGGGGAAAGGGTTACGCAAGTTCTTATTTACCAACAATAATGCTTTTAATGGTCGTCTGCTGCACATGTGTCAAATGCCGTCTGTATTGATCAATACAACGTTTAACCCTTTCCTTCATATAGACGCTTTCTGACGCCTCTGCAGCAGACGGCTTTTTGAAAACATAGTGACAAAAGAAGAAATTGCACAAAACGTGCAATTTCTCCTTTTGCCACAATGTTTTCCACTTTTTGTCATAGGTTATCCATTCAATTATGGAGATTTTCTATGTTTTGACAAAAAACGTTCAAAGTCGTCTGCTGCAGAATTGTCGTATGAGGGAAAGGGTTAAAGTGATGTGGCGTTTTTTCTCATGAATCGTTTTTGTTTGAATGTGGTAACGGGAGAAAGAACCCACTGTGAAGTTATCTGCTGCGACTGCCTTTATACATCAGTTCTGTATTTAGACAAATATTGAAAACAAATATTGGCGAATCCGGCGACAAGCTTAGCATCTATGAGGCTGATATTTGTAATCGCGAGACCAAATAGTAAATATTATACTCTCTCCCTTAAACCGTTCCCGCATACAACAGACTGCAGCAGACGACTTGGACAACATCTAGTTACCAATGCAAAAATAAGGAATATTAAATACAATGTATTATACGTGTATGATGAAAATATCATTATTTGAAAACATAATAGCAAAAGAAGACCTTTTTAGTATATATGTTATCAAGTTATCTGCTATAGACGTGCACATTTCGGCTATGGGATATGATTAAACGATCATTATGTGGCACATACTCAAATTATGATCATCACGGGTTTACCTTCATTTGCCGGGGTCGATAGTAAGCGTTGTGGGTTGGGGGCTTGAAAACCGGACGTTTCAGGTTCGTCAACGCCTGCTCCCGGCGATCGATGGAGTGACCTTGGTTAAGGCACATTTCTTAGCAAAATACGGCTTAACCCTTTTAAAAATAAAGACACGCTTAGACCTATCTCAAACTGCCTCGGTGTTGTAGTGGTAGCGTTCACCTCGGGTGCGGGAGGTCGTGGGTTCGATGTCCGGTCGGGTCTTACCTAAAACTTTAACAATGGTAGTAAGGCTCCAGGAAACGCCTTGATATAACTGAAACATTGTTGAAAGCGGTGTACGACGCCAAGTAATCAATCAATGACCTATCTCAGGCAGCTATTTGTTCATTTTGCAACGATGTTTTTAACTCTTTTTAATAATGCAACTTTCAATTATAAATTTTGTTTTAATCTTTATCCTTTCAATGTAGTCTGTTGCAGATTTGTTGTATGCAGGAAAGGATTAAATCTCCAACGGGTGAAAAGCACGTAAGTAAACGGTGTTCCGGGAAAATAAATATAATTGTTCAATTCAGTTATGTAGGCCTCTGGCCCATTATATATAATTTACATGTACATACTAATTTGTGACAATGTAAAAAGATATTCAAACATAAAAATAATATGTCATATATATTTTATAATTCAACTAGACACCTGTTCATCTTAAAGTAATTTCATGATTTTAAATGCTTCAATAAGAAATAAAGAGAAAATAAATCAACCAAAGCCTAAAGATTGCACATGTAAACACATATATGTATGCACATCCATGCTGTCGGTTGGAAATAGATACTGTTTTACAGAAATGTCTAGAAATCCTCTTTACCCTTTTGGCGAACAATGCAGAGCCAGATAAGACCTCGCGGATGCACAGAATGATATGTATATACATTGGTCGCAAAAAGCTGGCAAATTATATTTGATCTTACTGCAAGACAGTAGCTTTGAAAACATGTTGACACAAAAGTAGGAGCAATTTGTACTTTTCTTCCGTTTTATATCTGCTCTAAAATCATAAATCAAAATAACGTAAGTAACAACTTTCCCAAAGATGTTGTCCATACAGACGACTGACTGATGGCTAAAATCGCCATGAAAACAGTAGGGATACAACCCGTTCCAAGAAGAAGACGCATCTGCAGCAGACGACCTTTGAAAACATTGTTACAAAAGGAGAATTTGCTCATGATTGGTAATTCCCCTTATTGCCATAATGTACTAAACTCGATACGATTAATATACTTTCATTTACCCAGATTTTCCATAGTACTGCCTAGATGTTTTAAACTCGTCTGCTGCAGACGTGTGGAATGTTGGAAATGGTTGACACAACTATTTACTGATAAGCCTTTAAAATTAAAACAGAGATAATAACAACAAACATGGACAATAATGTAAAATACAGTCACATAAAGGAGACCAGAAAACATTGCTGGACAAAGAAAATCTGCGAACGATTTAGCAGCTTAATTTTATCCGGTGTACGTTCTACAAACAGGGGCGTAGCTCCCTTTAGGCACTGAAGGCACGTGCCTACACATTTTTTCTCAAAATGCCCCAAAATGCAGCTGCTGCGATATACATCTGCGTAATGTATCGACCAGATCAGCCTGCGCTGTCCGCGCAGACTGATCCGGCCGACACATTCCGTCTTAGGGGGATAAATGTATAGAGTAGTTATTCCTGAAACAGAAAACCCACAGGAGGCGAAAATTGTCTATCCGGGTAGGCCTGTGCGGCTTGCTTAGGCTGATCCGGGTCGATACTTTACGCAGAGTCCACAATGTTGATTTTCTCACGAGATGACCTACACATTGAGTATTGCCAAGCTACGCCCCTGGTAAATAGGAGAGTTTCCCAACAAAGAGAAATCAGATTTTCCATAGTACTGCCTAGATGTTTTAACGTCGTCTTTTTTACTGATAATTAACAAAAACATGGAAAATAATGTAAAATAAAAGGAGACCAGAAAACATTGCAGGACAAAGAAAATCTGCGAACGATTTAGCAGCTTAATTATTACCCGGTGTACCTTCTACAAATAGGAGAGTTTCCCAACAAAGAGAACTAAAGGTATTCTGGTTAACGGAAACGGTTAACAAATAAAGCGACAGCGAATGAAGATATCCAGTTCTTTCATAATATACTGAAAGATCGATTTCGGATGCTGTGGAATTTTTCAAATGATCGACCATTAAAGAGCTAACTCAACTGCTGTTGCACTCATTCCGTTCAATAGGTTCCATAGACAAAGGGTCCTTTCTAAACGGGTCGTGTCATACACAAACTTTACCTTCAGAGGTTTTACCATTTCTCGCATGTAGATGAGTTTTAACGAATCTTTAGGAGACGACCTTTGAATTCAGTGTGACGTGATGAATCTTTGCTCACGACGACTTTATTCAACAATTTATTTTCATTTTAAGTGATTTTCTTTTGCCTAGCTGATGATTTGTTGCATGTGGACAAGGGTTGAATGTAATACATATTATTTTATATAAGCCGAAATTCGAGAAAACCAACATTGTGGACGCTGCGTAAAGTATCGACCCGGATCATCCTAAGCATGCCGAGCAGGCAAACCCGAACAGACACTTTTCGTCTCCTGTGGATTTTCTGTTTCAGGAATCATTACTCTATACCTCTATCCCCCTGAGACGGAATGTGTCGGCCCGGATTAGGCTGCACGGACTGCGCAGGCTGATCTGGATCGCTACATTATGCAGAGGCCGTTATGTTGGTTTTCTCGTGGAACGGCTCATATAATCATACAATTCACATGTAAATTGTCGGAAGTTTGGGTCATAAACTTTCCTATAGGCCTCTAGAGTGCTATTCGACACGATGACTTACTAACAGGTAAGGTAATGACCTGACTTGAAAAGTTGCAGAAAGATCTGGATCTTGGCTGGTCGCAGAGTTTCTTGGGTCGGTTTTCATTTGACGTGATACCTACATTCAATATAACGGAAATGGCTAGCAAATAATGAGAGAGTTATTCAACCATTTATGAATGAGTAAATGATCGATTTCAGATGCTGCGGAATTCACTGAACTTGGTTCGAAAACCACAACTTCTGTTGCACCAATTTCGTTCAATAAAATCTATTGACAAAGAAACTCTCTTATACATTCTGTTTAACGAGAAAGGCTAACTCATAATAAAACTTATTCAAGTGTCTGTCAATGTTACGGTGAGAATCGATATCAGATGCTGCGGAAATTATCGATGAGTTCAGAAAATGAAAGATCAACCATAATTTCTGTTGCATAACACTCGTTGAATAAACAATGTAGACAAGTCTTTTTTTTTATGCTAAGCAATATTAAATGGAAATAGTTATCAATTATGAATTATTGATCGATCATTTTAATTTCAAGTTCGATATATTGGTTCGATTATACCAGAACTACAGTATAAAAACTACTGTTTTAAAACTCTTTAGATTATGTAGCATTCATGTACGTTTTATAAAATGAGCGATTTTCTGTTTCAGGAATCTATCTCCCAGAGACGGAATGTGTTGATCAGGTTCGATACATTACGCAGAGGCCATAATGTTGGTTATCTCGTTGGCTCAAATGTTCAGCTTAATACCAATAGACGTGGCGAAGGTGAATATAAGGATTCAGTGTACGCAGTATTCCAAGAAAACCAGCCTTAGTATATGTATTAAAAGTGTTAATAAATTCAAGCTATCTAACATGCATTCATATGAGTGAAAAAGAAAAAATAACAAAATATCAATGAATGAAAATGTGTTTCGGAAGATGCTTTCCGATAAAAAGAGTATGGAGTCAATGTAAACGAACACTCGCCCGAATAGTTCATTCTGAACGACGAGGGTTAATACAGACAAAGAATGAACGAATGTTAACACGTTGTGTTGACCCAGGCGGTGCTCTTATTTAACAATGTATATTTAATAGACTATTGGAAAGCGGCACGCTCCCTCTGGTTTTATTGTTACCGCACGAACCAATTTTGTCGGCTATTTGCTTAACCAATCTTTTAATCCGTACCCTAATACCGATTCCGATTGACACCTTCACAGTACTGAGACAACTTTCTCTCTCTTGCAAATTCCCCCCCCCCCCCCCCCCCCCCCCCCCCCCAAAGTAATGTTTATATGACCCGTGCTCTGCGATAACCAAGCTTAACGTAACAATTACACGTGTGGAAAAAAAAACCTGCCTGCATATCCATGTACATAATGCAATAGTATTCGGCTTTACGGACGTTTCTTCGATCTTTATGTGACTAATTGGCCAACAGAGTATGCGCAGTGATAGATCCGACTGCCCATATCTACACTGTTTGCAAATGACTAACAATTTAGTATCGAAGAGCGCCATTCTTATCAACTTATACTTAAATTACCCAGCCAATACATGTATGCCGTTCAATGTCATAGAAACATCATATCAGCAGTAATTTGACAATATCACTGCGCTTTTTATATTAGAGTCGAAGAGGGATGACAGCCATTACGGAGTTAGAATCCCGACTTGGAGAACAATATGAGACGTCCCGCGAGAGAAAACCAACACTGTGGATACTGCGTAAAGTATCCATCCGGATCAGCCTAAGCATGCCGCGCAGGCTAACCCCGACAGACACTTTTCGCCTCCTGTGAATTTTCTGTTTCAGGAATCATTACTCTATACCTCTATCCACCTGATACGGAATGTGTCGGCCAGGATCAGTTTGCGCGGACTGCGCAGGCTGATCTGGGTCGATACATTACGCAGAGACCAACGTTGGTTTTCTCGCGGGACGGCTCATATGATTGATGATTGATAAGAAGCTATTGTCATTGTCATTTGTATTCAATAAATGGGCTAAAGATTCTATGTGGGAAAGAAGCCCATTGTGTGAGCCGATAATTGTTTGGATTACGTGTGTGAGAAAACCACGAATCAAACGGGCCGGTGAGGAGTCCGCATTGATTATAACTGAAATAATGTTGGAAATGCGCTAACCCTTTCCCATTCACCATAAAACTGCAGCAGCCGGCTATTAAATCATACAGTCAAAACTATTGTTATTACAATATAGTCATTGAAATAAATTGAAAAACATTGCGGCAAAAGGAAACAATTGCTCATTATGAGCAATTTCTTATATTGTCAATGTTTTCGAAGTTGTCTATTACAGTTGCCTACATATGCGTCTGAGAGTAAGTTAGGGTTAAGTTTCAATCAATAACAGAACCAAATATTAATTACCTGTACTTCTCGAAGAGTATTCTAATTCTAATACTATCGCAGCATTCGAAATAATCTATCTACCTCGTAAGATATTCCTTCAATGAGTCACCATCGGATACCATTTCTTCTAGCTATAAAGTATTTAATATTACACCCGAGTGACACTCGAACACTGATTTATGAAGTGTATGAATGGTGTCGGGACATCCCAGGATCGAGCTATGACTCGATCTACGCTGATTGTCACGTTTGCCCGAATGTCCTAATACAAGGCTTACAGAAACATAAACATAACCATGAATGTTGTCCAGATAAAGCGGGGATTTTAAGCGCATTTTTGATTGTCAGAATACATGTACAGGTAATAAATATCTTATGTATGAAATCGGTAATATGTAACTCTATCATTAAACTGTAGGTGAACGCAGCTATGCAACTATCATCCCAATACAATTTTAATATAATGTACGTTATTCAAAATAAAGATGTGAATTTACCGAAAATCTAACTTCTCTCTCCATTTTGAGCATTCATTTTTAGATATCTCTCAGTCTGCGCTGTGCGTATATTTATGAAAACGTACGATTCAAATTGTAAAAAAGAAAACGAGGCAAATAGAAACAATCGTAAGGAATGTACGGACAGGTTGCTAGTTAAGAAGAAAAGCTAAATTTTTTTCTAACAATTTGATCTGGCAACATCCGAATTAAATTTTGGGAAACGCGACCGTTTAAAGGAATGGGTTAAAAAACGGTTATAATATTTCATGTACCATATGGAAAGTACTGAATGAATCATGCATATTCATTATAACGGAGAGTAAACAAACGAGCATTCGTTTAGACGCGGAGCTCATTTGCATACAGCTGCCGGCGCTTTCTACTAACTTTCAACGCGATATTTTACCGCAAGGGACGCTTACTCTTTGGTACAAAAACTAAGCAATCCGAGAGCCTGCGAGTAACCATAGAAACAAAGCAAATTAAAAAGTAAATCGGTATGAAATGATATTTGGTTTTGATTTTTTTTATTCGTTTTTCTAAAGGGAATTGATTTTTGCATTATGCAAATAAGGTGCACGGGAATCATTTCACACAATCTGTCGTATTTCCAGATTCCCGACCGCTATAAATCTGTTCAGTCTGTATAGATGCTGAGCAGGTCCTGCATTAGTCTATACCATTCTAGACACTATAACAACCCGCAGACAATTTAAATTTTAATGTATAAGGTACCACAGCTCAAATGGAAACCTCCTTGTTCCACAGATTCGCTTGACGGCCGAACAGGAATAGCAACAAACAGTGAAGATCCAGATTGAAATCCAGCAATCTACGTTTAAGATAGCGATGTTTATACAAAATAGAAAACCAAATGGAGAGTGAGAATTTGAAACGGGTACATTGTTAATCCTTTCACACATTAAATAAATATGTAACAGTCTGTTATAAAACATCGAGGAAAAACTATTTAAAACCTCTATCCGTGAATGTATGCTTATTGGAAAGCGTTAAAGCAATGTCAAACTATCACCTTTTGTCACACTGTTTTCGAAAGTCTTCTGTTGCAACTATGATGATTTTACATTAACGGTTGTCTATTGAAATAGTGTGGGAAAAGAACAATTTCTTTCCTAGTCATTATTGTAATTTTCAAAATCATGTTAATTAACCATCATGAGTAGCATATCTATATCATCCTCAGTACCCAGGCTATTCATCAAATATATGATACCCTGGGCAAATTGGCTAGCGGAAAATTCGTAAAGCATGCACCACGATTGCCTCCATATTCGTATCGCATGAGGTTTGTATCATGCGGCCAATCAAACGGATGCATTTCACCTCATAAATTATTCATGAGTACGAGCTTTTTACAGACAAATTTGATGAATAGCCTTGGTACCGAGGATGATCTTTATATGTATAAAGACAGGCCTATTGTATAATATATATTGTAAAACTGTCTCAATGTTACTGAAAACTCTTTCTAAAAGGCAAGGAAAAACAATATAAAACAAAGACCGCAATAGCATGTCGTTTCAATATGGCATTACAAAAATAGATTAACATTACGGTAAAAAATAAAAAAATAATAAGAGAGATGACACGAAAACCAACAGTATATCTCGACATCACACGGCTCCGTGACCAAATAACGCCATCCGATATGCCGTCCCACTGGCATATGTTTTAGCAGCACGTTCGGAATGCTTTTGACACTTTCCATATCTCTCCTTTAGACATCTGTAACCCTTTCTATGTTTGTCAATCTATAACCAATTGTCAATTGGCTTCTTGTTCAGTTGACATCCATTTTGATGTAAACAAGTCAGTTAAATTGTATTTTATCCCCAGATGAATAACAGTTACAATGTATAGCCGTGTCAATTTTTAAAAAGAAACGGTCATATTTCGTTGTTACAATTGTTTTTACAAGATACATTCAGAAAATATTAAATACCAACAGGGAAAGTCCTGTTTTGAGTGGCACTATGATTGGTTTCTTTCGTAGACAGGTGCGAGTTAACGCTGGACGGGTATCGGTTTGCGCGTAAATTGGATGGACGCTTCCTCATATTCCCAAACATTCCACGAAAAATCGGTTTTACTTTATCGCTAGAACAAGCGCCATTTGACTCCCTGTATTAGAAAGAGTTAGGATATTAGTAATGGAAAAGGAGGAGATTTCCATTAATAACGAACAATTTATCTGCTTCCCAAAGAGCATATTATTCCATGCCGTGATATATACTAAAATACAACATCATTTGATAATTTCCGTTTTGTCTTTGTACATTTTTGTATTTCATGTCATTTTCCAAATGAATATCGAGGGCTTGGCGTGAAACAGTTGTAACAAAAATTGGTATTTTTTTACCAAGGTTAATCACCTCTCCATTAAGTCTTTATAAGCGTTAAATCAATTTTCTTGGTAAACAATGGAAATTTAGGTGCCATTGCTCGTTTTGAGCAATGGCACCTAAATTTGCATTGTTTACAAAGGGGTCAAAATTGCCCCTAAACCAGGGTTTTCAAAATAGGTTTTTAGTTACAACCGTTTCACGCCAAGCCCTCGATTTGCGGCGGAATGACGCGAAAATAAAGACTAATAACGATACGCGAAGTTTAGATGTATAATAGGTTAATTAACCATCATTTTATGTGTGTAATTGTCGAGGACGCTGTTGATTAATAATGCAATAAAGTTTGATTGTGCATTAACACTTTCCGACATACAGACGCTTTCTGACGCCTCTGAAAGCATTGTGGTAAAAGGAGAAATTCCTCATAATGAGCAACTTCTCTTTTGCCACAATGTTTTCAACTTTATTCATTATTTGTTCTTTCATTTTTAAAGATTTTCCATATTGAGTAAAGTCATCTTATGCAGATTTTTTGAAATGGTAATTGCCGACTGTTCTGTCATTGTCTTTTATTTGATGCATAGTTATGTTTAGTAACACTTTTTATCGAGAGTAATAACTATAAAGTGTTATTAAATTGCCCAGGAAATATTCGATCGCTCTTCTAAACTTTGCGTCCAGCGAAGATTAAAATTAGTCTGCGGGTCCGCGCAGTCTTATCAAGGTCATCCCTGTTCGCCATCAGGTCGTTCAAATGTCATGGAAGATCTTGAGCAAACACTAACCACATACTGATTCAATTGTAGTTGTCATCAAATTTAAAGAGTCGATTTTCATTTGACGTGCCAGCATCATTCGATTTTAAATACAAGAAGCATCCATATAGTCTGATCAATATCACAAAGTTTCACAAAGTTTATTAGCAAGCAAAAGACAGAACTGTCCATCATGCAAATACAAACTAAACAAGTAACATATATACATCAGTATGTTAAAAATATAAATCTGTCCGGTTCCTTAGTCAGACTGCTATGTATTAGATATGGAGAAAAACGATTAAGAATGATTTCATTTTCGTGCATTTAGTGTCTCCATTATGCATAGAGATAAGAGTTCTGAATATATATCATTATGTTTGAAATGCACTATTCCGTTTTCTAATTCATTTTAAAGGTGTATATCTATGCATTCATTACTATATTTATATTGTTGTATATACATATCTACAATTATCATTTTATTTTTGTGCGTGGGGTGTGCGTGCGTGTGCATGTGTTTGAACTTTCGCGCGTTTGCGTTGGTGAGTGTACGTGCATGCGTCTGTTTGTGTAAATGAAATACTCAACAATTAACATTATAAAAGTGCAAAATATTCATCACTGTACATGCACAAATATATACAATTCACATAAATATCAACGTACATGTAATTCACATTTAAAGGGAGGAGAAAACAGAACATAACTATCAGCAATATATTGTATTTAAGATATAGAATTTAAGATTAACTTTAATAATATCATGTGTAAAGAGTATTTATTCTTTTGTGGAAGCTCTTTTGGATGAATATGCCTAATTTATTAATTGTTTTAGGGTTCGTTGTTTTTAATAATTCTATAAATTTGGGGATATTAGGCATTGACCAGTAATACTTACTTATATATGATATTCGAAATTCTTGATATAAAGGACATTCAATTACGAAATGAAATTCATCTTCTAAAGTATGACAAAGCTTACATACTCTCTCTGTTCTTGGAGTTTTTACTGGTTTTGTCCATCTTCCTGATTCAATTTCAAGTTTATGGCTAGAAACTCTAAGTTTGGTTAGTGAAATTCTATATTTTTTTATTGATATTTTGTTAAGATATTCCTGAAATTCAAAAGATTTAAAGAGATTGTATGTAGTTGCTCTTGACATATTACTTAGGTCATTTTCCCAATTTTGAATAAATATGTCTTGAATCCTTTGTCTGAAAATATTCATGAACATGTGTTCATTTTCTACACCCTGGTTTAACCATACATAACCAAAGCCCATAGTGTTCAAGAGATTTTTAATTTTAGATGTCCAATTTGTAGTTTCATCATTTGTGTTTATATCGTTTAACATTTGTTTATACACTAATTTTATATACTTACGATCATCTGTTCTTGTTATTTTAATCCAATACTTTATGATACATGGTAAACGCTGTAATTTAAGAGGTAGTCTTCCAAGTTCGCCATAAATAAAATTGTTTGGTGTTTGTATTTTAACGTTTAGTATTTGTTTGCAAAATCTAGTGTGTATTCTTTCGAGTCGTTCTGCACTGTTCGATTATAAGTACACGAAGCCTGTTGCATACATTGTTTATTTAGATCACATAGTATGGATGTGCAAATAACTTGATTTCTACTTTTGTCAAAACCGGTGTATCTGTGAGGTTGTTTTCGTAGAGTGACCACCTCGGTGACGTAGAGGAAGAGCGTCCGTCTCGGTACGGGAGCCGCGGGTTCGTTCCCACGCTGGTTATATCAAATACCTTTTACATGGTAGTAATGACTTTCCCTTCTTGGCTCTAAGAATTGTGGGTAAGCATTGCGACTGAAGACTCTGCGTAAAGTGTCGACCCGGATCAGCCTAAGCAAGCCGCACAGGCCTACCCGGATAGACACTTTTCGCCTCCTGTGGGTTTTCTGTTTCAAGAATCACTACTCTATACATCTAACCCTTCTAAGACGGAATGTGTCGGCCGGATCAGTCTGCGCGGATAGTGCAGGCTGATCTGGTCGATACATTACGCAGTTGGCTTATCAGTAAATAGTTGTGTCAGTATAAAAGGACCAGTAGCACTGGTAACATATCTGGGAAACGCCGAAATATATAACTGAAAACTCATTGAAAGCGGCGCAAAACACCACACAAACATGAACAACAGAAACCGTTTCGAAGAGCACTATTCCAACACAGTTTTTACAAGGCTACTTATAAAGCTGATGTAAACACCAACTGTGACATTCACATCTTTTTTGACACGTCTAATTTAATTCATATAAAGATGTTAAAATCTGCACCGTTGTGACAATATTTTAACAGATTTAATCGCAATCCTATTTATTGTCGATCATATTTTACGCAGCTTCACTCTTTTTATTATGGAAAATGACACAGATGGTCGCCTGAGCAGTTAGCGACCATCTTTTAAAATCATTGTGGAAAAATGAGAGAGTGTTCACAATGAAAAATTCTATTTGTTCGCGCTGTTGTCTTGTATTTGTAAATATCAGACAGTCTCCCACATTATGGGTGAAATTTTTCTCAAATCTGCAAACGATAAACAGTTAGCTTTTAGGCTATTAAATGCCAGCATCAATTACCCATGGGTCATTAGACTATTAATTTTCTTGATAAGGTGATTAAATTGCCAAGATGTTTGTCTGACCGGTATATGACTGTGGGCTGTGTTCTCAGGGCATGCACATTGCATTTGTTAAAGAAATCAAAGTACTGAAAGTACTACTAACGAATTATTTTGAAAATGTAATTAATAATTAATAATTGCATTTATTCATGTTTTTTGTTCGTTTTAAACTTGCTTTAAAACTTAGTAGTTTTTTTAGCTCGACTATTCGAAGAATATGAGAGCTATAACAGTCACTTGTGCGTCGGCGTTGGCGTTGCAACTTTGGTTAAATTTTGAAACTTCACTCACTTATTGGACATCATCAAATGACCTTGCAGGACAAGTCCCATAACTCTGACTGTGGGCTGTGTTCTCAGGACATGCACATTGCATTTGTTTAAGAAAGAAGACAAGATAAAGTAGATGTAACACATCAATGTTGCCGGAAATCCATACTGCAGTTATGCATAACACTTACATTATAGTAGATGAAAAAACACTTATCAACTAAAGGGCATATTGGAACTTTAGGGGTGGGGTCAAGTGAAAATGTATCATAACTTGCATTTTTTTTGTCAACGAAGTGAATGTCCTTCACAGAATTTCATTGTTTATGATCAATCTCCATTCTAAGGTAGGTTGGCCCATTGACATATAAACATATATATACATGTTTATATGTCTCTGGTTGACCATATACACAGCCAACTAATTATTGATCATAAACAGGAAATGAGTAATCTTCCCAATCATTAGTCTACTCATGTTTTAAAATTATATAATGATGAGCGCCCTAAATGTGTCATTGAAGCATAACAATATGCATATCGCAAGCAAAATGCGTGTAGGGAATTTAATAACACATTTAAATTTGTCAAGGACGAAATAAGACCCGATTTGATTCTTAGTAATCTTTGCATAATTGTCGTTTTTTACACTCTCTTTATAGGCAGAGAGTGTTCATTCAAAGTAATTTTTATATTAAAACCAGTCTTATCTCAGTTTGTTCTTTTCGTCATTTGTTTCGAACCAAATAAATATTTTAAATCACCTATAATTAACTATTTGTAAGTGAGTGTAAAGAACGGCTCTCTGCAAAGGAGATTTATCTACACAGTCCGTATTCGGTAGTCACTTGATCAACATATTTAGCTTCGAAACAGTTCCTATTTTAGATATTCATGGATTAACATTATTAAATGAATTCTACATAAATCAAGACATCTCTTTGAACATGAAAATAACATTCAGTAAGTTAATATTGCTACTAAAAGGAGAATTCGACGTGATTTTTATCTCGATATTGACACATAACAGTCTGCAGCAAGTCTAGCAGGGACTCTTTTGTCTTCGTAAATAAGACAAAAAAACACAATTGCGAGTCAAAATAAGGTAACTGCAAATACTTAAAACATCGGATTATTTATTTCATTTTAGATGTGTCATAATCACAATTGTAATATGTTCAAGACATTTAAATTTGTTTTTTTTCTAATAATAACTCTCCCCCATGTCATTTCCAAAAAGCTATTAAAAATAGAAGTCGCGGGCTTCTGCCCGGCGACTAATAACAATAAGGACTGTACCTCATACATTATCTTTCTGAAGCACATAGTGCAGTTACAATCCATCTTAACAGTTGATCAGCTAATATGTACACATTTTATATGATCTTTTAAAATCCATTTGTGATAACTGGGGAGCCCAGGGCTATAATTTGAACAATCTTGGTAGAGGTCGACTAGACGAAGCTAATATCAAATATCAAAGGCATGGGCCTTCTACTTTCAGACAAGAAGATTTTTAAAGCTTTTTCCCTATACAAGTCTATTTTAAACCAGTGACCCTAAGGGAGGGGCCATTTTTGACCCCAGGGCTATAATTTAAACAATCTTGGTAAAGGTCCACTAGATGAAGCTACTTACCAAATATCAAAAGCCTTAGCCTTCTACTTTTAGACAAGAAGATTTTTTTCCCCTATACGAGTCTATTTTAAAAAAAAAAGAGACACCAAGGGAGGGTCAATTTTGACCCCAGGGCTATAATTTGAACGATCTTGGTAGAGGTCCACTAGATGAAGCTCATACCAAATATCAAAGGCCTTGGCCTCCTACTTTTGGACAAGAAGATTTTTTAAAGTTTTTTCCCTATACAAGTCTTATGTAAAACAAGTGATCCCCTGGGAGGGGTCATTTTTACCCCCAGGGCTATAATTTTAACAATCTTGGTAGAGGTCCACTAAATAATGCTACATACCAAATATAAAAAGGCATGGGCCTTGAGACTACTTTCAGACAAGAAGATTTTTTAAGTTTTGGTTAATTTATCCTTTTTTTGTTGCCGTGGCAACCAAAGTTCTCAATGGAACTTAAGTCTTTGAACACTTTTGAAAGAGGGCCACCAAAGGAACATTCCTGTGAAGTTTGGTTGAAATTGGTGCTGTGGTTAAGCCGGAGATGATGTTTAAAGCTAAAAGTTAACGATGGACAAAAATTTATCAGAATAGCAAGAATCGATCTAACAAGAGCTGTCGGAGGACAGTGCGCTCGACTATTTCTCCGCTTATTTAAGTTACTGAGATAATGGACTCGAACGTAGTTGCATGCAAAACATTAACCACAATTTCTTAAAGAGTGATAATTTGCATTATAGAGTTATTTAACATAATAATATACATAGGTGTGATAGTTGGGTAGGGTTGTAGAAAGTGTCAATGCAACGCATCAAGTAAATACTGAGATATGGACTCTTAATGTAGTTGCACGCAAAACTTTAACCAGAA
>JASEVX010000696.1:60000-61492 GCA_031761405.1 Serripes groenlandicus | reverse complement strand
CTAGTTTCAGAGATTTTTAAGGTTAAAACCCGAAAAATCGACATTTTGACTACATATTTCTGTAAGATCTCGCAACTAGCAAAAAACGGAATCAGCTAGAGACCTGAAATTCATACTGAAACTTGTTCGAGAGATCCGTGCAAACAACGGTGTTTTTAGATTTCTCATACATTCAGTTTGGATTCTTGGAGAAAGCTTTCAATAGGGGTTCTTGATTTAAAAAAATCTGTGGGCGTGACTAGGAAAGTGACGTCACGATCAGCGGTTGACGTCATAAAGTTACAGTGGTGCAGGGTAGAGCGTCGGCCTCTCGTATCAAAGGTCCCTGGTTCGAGTCCCGTGAATGAAGCGGGTCCTTTTGAGATTTTAATGATTTAATTTTGAGATAATAATGTTCTATTTATCTTTTAGACTTACGGAGATAATTTTGTTGTTGCAAAATACTAGTTTCATCAATTGTTTTACGTTTTGGATCATGTTAGAATCGAAATAATAGTATCAGCATTGTGTGTGGCCGGTTGGTAGTTCGGGTGCAATTCTGCTCCTCTCCACTCATTCTATCCGCGAAACCCTTAAGGTGTCGCCTTTCTAGTATAGAATGAGTGTAGTGGAACAGAATTTTTCTATTTCTGTTCTATGGAACAAATGTCTATACGGCTATTGGACACAATTGTTTGTAAAATTCAGCGATCTGGGGACAAAGAAATCGGTGAGAACGATTTCGCTTGAAATTAGCCACACTTATAGAACTCAATGCGATCTAGGTCTGGGCGTGTTCGTTATATCTGGGAGAAAATCTAGTTTCAGAGATTTTTAAGGTTAAAACCCGAAAAATCGACATTTTGACTACATATTTCTGTAGATCTCGCACTAGCAAAAAAACGGAATCAGCTAGAGACCTGAAATTCATACTGAAACTTGTCCGAGATCCGGTGCAAACAACGGTGTGTTTATTTTTCTTCATACATTTAGTTTTGATAGATGGAGAATGCTTTTAATAGGGGCTCTTGAATCAAATATTTTCACGGACCAAATACTTGGGGAAAGTGAGTCACTTCAGCGCTTCAGCGGGTATGACGTCATAACGTTACAGTGGTGCAGAGGTAGAGCGTTGGCCTCTCGTAGCTCAAAGGTCCCTGGGTTCGAGTCCCGTGATGAGCGGGTCTTTTGAGATTTTTTTCCTCACAAACGGCACGAGTACTGGTTAAGTATCCAGAGTATCTAGTCTTTCTTTTTGTGATTTAATTTAAGCTTAAGCTTGTTTCGCAATTCGATGTAAAATAAATAAGTTTGAACTAAACTTTTTGGCGCCAAATCCCGATAATAATGTTGCTATTTATCTTTTTTAGACTTACGGAGGATAATTTTGGTGTTGCAAAATACTAGTTTCATCAATTGTTACGTTTGGATCATGTTAGAATCGAAATAATATATCAGCATTGTGTAGTGGTCGGTTGGGTAGTTCGGATGCAAATTCTGCTCCTCTCTCACT
>JASEVX010000696.1:0-55000 GCA_031761405.1 Serripes groenlandicus | reverse complement strand
GGTTATCAATCCAAGGGTCGTGAGTTGAAAAGCCATTCATTCATTGACAAACTAATAGATTGGAGTTTAATAGCGTGTTCGACGATTGGTGTTTGAGATTTCCTCTAACAAATTAAAATCATAAATTGTTCAAACTAATTGAAATTGTTGTCGTCTTTCAATATAATCGGTCAATTAACACCTTACTATAACACCTTCATATCGATTATATAGAACTATAGTCGATAAGTTAGACGAAATCTCTACTCACTCAATAATATCAGAAAGAAGGAATGTTCAATACGGATTGATTATAATTTCCACGATGTTTTCAAAAACGCCTGTTGCAGATTTGTTTGTACTGATTTAGGAAAGTGTTAAATACCGTTAGATCCTACAAAACATGTAGTTGCATCCAACATGAGGCACTCTGCAATAGCCGCCCAGTCGGAAATAACAATGGCTATCGATCCAGGAGACGTGAGATCGAGCTCAGGCTCGGGATTATTGTCAAGTGGCATTGTGACTTGTGTCATACCCAACAATGTTGTGTGGAGAGCCATGACAAACAAAGTTATATAATCTAGTCGCCGTGGTATTACTGAAACAGTGTTGTAAGCTCAAATCAATCGGAGAATTGATTTATTGATGATTTGGTGGTTTTACACCTCTTTCAACACTTTTTGAGTTCTATCATAGCAGCTATTACTACCATGTTTAAAGTCTATGTAATGACCCGGCCGGTGATCAAACCCGCGACCTCCCACACCGATGAACGCCCTACCACTACAAAACCGAAAAGCAATGCAGACCAAGGTCATATTGAACGAATGTGCGGACTGATATAAATCTGCACCTTACGCAATTTAAGTTGAAACTCGTGCGAAAAAGTACACGAAAGCGGTGTCATGGTATAAAGTCACTCAAAGATGGATAAGGTTAAATCGTTCAACTTTCGGAACAATCTTGTTCGAGCTTTCAATCGGTAGCGACGAGGAGCTACGGCTATCACACCAATGTCGTTGGTTCGAAACCCAGCTCGGGCTTTCATTATAACGATGATTGATATTAAAGATAGCTTTCGATAAGCAGAATTATTCATTTCGCTAAATCTAGACTCGAATTCTTCATTTCACAAATGCAGAGATCTCCATTGCGAAATTTCCGCTCCATTTCGCAGAAAAATATACATTGCGTATTTTAGGTAAACCGAATATTAGATGATAAAACGAGCAATAAAAAGTAAGTTTTATTTGAACTAGATCACGTCATTCTAAACAAAAATAAATCAGGTCAAGGTCTGTTTGAGTGGTGCTATAAGAAAAACATCACATTTGACATCTGTACAACGGTGTCACAACACAAGTCAGTACTATACAATGGTGAATAATACAAGTTAATACTTACAACGGTGTATTACACAAGTACATACTGTATAACGGTGTATTACAAAAGTAAATAATATAACTGTAATATTGTTGAAAACGGCGTTAAATTCCGACGTGGTATAACTGTAATATTGTAGTGATATAACTGGAAAACTGTTGAAAACGGCGTTAAACTTCGACGTGGTATAACTGTAATATTGTTGAAAAAGGCTTTAAATTCCGACCTGGTATAACTGTAATATTGTTGAAATATGCGTTAAATTCCGCCGTGATATAACTGGAAAACTGTTGAAAACGGCTTTAAACTTCGCCGTGGTATAACTGTAATAATGTTGAAAATGGTGTTAAACATCGTCGCCGTGGTATAACTGTAATATTGTTGAAAAAGGCGTTAAATTCCGACGTGGTATAACTGTAATATTGTTGAAAACGGCGTTAAACTCCGCCGAGATATAACTAGTAAACTCATGAAAACGGCGTTAAACTTTGCCGTGGTATAACTGTAATATTGTTGAAAAAGGCATTAAACTCCGCCGTGGTATAACTGTAATATTTTTGAAACTGGCGTTAAACTTCGCCGTGGTATAACTGTAATATTGTTGAAAAATGCGTTGAACTCCACCGTGATATAACTGGAAAACTGTTGAAAACGGCGTTAAACTTCGCCGTGGTATAACTGTAATATTGTTGAAAACGGCGATAAACTCTGTATTGGTATAACTGTAATATTGTTAAAAATGGCGTTAAACTCCGCAGTGGTATAACTGTAATAATGTTGAAAATGGCGTTAAACTTCGCCGTGGTATACCGTGTTCAGCAATGTGTGTATGGTATCGTACACCGTGTTCAGCAATATTGTATGGTATTGTACGCCGTGTTCAGCAATGTTTCTATGTTATTGTACACCGTGTTGAGCAATGTTTGCATATTATTGTACACCGTGTTCAGCAATGTTTCTATGTTATTGTACGCCGTGTTGAGCAATGTTTGCATATTATTGTACGCCGCGTTCAACAGTGTTTGTATGGTATTGTTTTCCGTATTCAGCAATGTCTGTATGTTATTTATAGGTTATTTAACAGTGTTCTGTACAATACGGATATATATTTGGACGAGTACACAGCTTGGAAAATCATATTGGACGAGCCGCTAGGCGAGTCCAATATGATTTTCCAAGCTGTGTACGAGTCCAAATATATTCCGTATTGTACAGAACACTGTTAAATGATCTTTTTATTCTATACCTCGACTTTTTCCCCAAAATATATTTTATATTGTGCAGAATAATGTTAACAAGAGACCCTTGTTTCTGTCGGCACGGCCTGCGCTAACCACCTTTTGAATATTCCTACATCACTTTTAGTTTTGTTCACAGTGTTTTTTGGTTTCTGTTCAATTACAAAGTCATCTATTTCAGAATCGGATAACATTTTAGTTTCAGTGTTACTCCTTGTTTGCAAACGACAATAATGATCCGGTGACAACAGGAGCTTTATCGTATCGCTTTATCTAGAGCGCCTGTCGATTCATACTTTCATTCGGAACCTTTTCACGTGTTTCGGTCTTTATCATAGGTTTAACATGGGACCTGTGAATCGTACAATACGAAACAAATACGGGTTATTTTGTACGCGCGTGCGTCCCGATACGGAAATATATTGTACGGTCACATGATTCGAATGAGCGTCTACGATTGGACGTATAAATTAGGTATAGAATAATGTATGTTATTGTTCACCGTGTTCAGCACTGTTTGTATGGTATTGTACACCGTGTTCACCAATGTCTGTATGGTATTGTATGACGTGTTCAGCAATGTTTGTTTGTTATTGTACACCGTGTTCAGCAATATTACAACGTCTTACTACACAAGTACATACTGGATAATGGTGTATTACAAAGTTACATACTGCGCATCGGTGTATGACACAATAACATACTGTACAACGGTGTGTTTCTCAATAACATACTGAACAACGGTGTATTACACAGGTACATGTGTACATGCTGTATAACGGTGAATTACACAAGTACACTGTACAACGGTATATTACTAAATGACATACTGTTCAGCAATGTTTGTATGGTATTGTACACCGTGTCCAGCTATTTTACAACGTTGTACTACACAAGTACATACTGTATAATGGTGTATTACAAAGTTACATACTGCGCATCGGTGCATGACACAATTACATACTGTACAACGTTCTATAACACAATTACATACTGTACAACGGTGTATTACACAATGAAGTACTGTACAACGGTGTGTTACTCAATAACATACTGAACAACGGTGTATTACACAGGTACATATTGTATAATGGTGTATTACACAAGTAAATACTGTACAACGGTGAATTACACAAGTACATGCTGTATAACGGTGTATTACACAAGTACATACTGTACAACGTTATATTACTAAATTACATACTGTTCAACGATGTATTACACAAGTCAGTACTATACAATGGTGAATTACATAAGTTAATACTGTACAACGGTGTAATACACAAGTACATACTGTATAACGGTGTATTAAAAAAGTAAGTAATATAAATGTAATATTGTTGAAAACCGCGTTATGTGATATAACTGTAAAATTGTTGAAAACGGCGATAAACTCCTGTGTTATATAACTGTAATGTGACGTGGTATAACTGGAAAACTGTTGAAACCATCAATAAACTTCGCCGTGGTATAACTGTAATATTGTTGAAAACGGCGATAAACTCCTGCGTTGTATAACTGTAACATTTTTGAAAATGGCGTTAAACTTCGCCGTGGTATAACTGTAATATTTCTGAAAACGGCGATAAACTATGTCGCGGTATAACTGTAATATTGTTAAAAATGGCGTTAAACTCCGCCGTGGTATAACTGTATTATTGCTGAAAACGGCGATAAACTCTGTCGTGGTATAACTATAATACTGTTAAAAATGTCGTTAAACTCCGCCGTGGTATAACTGTAATAGTGTTGAAATTGACGTTAAACTTTGCCGTGGTATAACTGTAATATTGTTGAAAACATCGTTAAACTCCGCCGTGACCTCCGTGATATAACTTGAAAACTGTTGAAAACGGCGTTAAACTTCGCACGTTGTATAACTGTAATATTGTTGAAAAAGTCGTTAAACTCCGCCGTGTATTGACAATGACCCACACCGTATGTACAGTATTTAATGAGTTTTAACTTAACACTTTTGTCTATGCAAGAATAATGTCGGCGACAATTGTTTAGATCTGTAATTCATTCAATAGTTTATGCAGGAAGAAGGTCGGCGACACTTGGTTAGATCTGTAATTCATTCAATAGTTTATGCAGGAAGAAGGTCGGCGATAATTGGTTAGATCTGTAATTCATTCAATAGTTTATGCAGGAAGAAGGTCGGCGACACTTGGTTAGATCTGTAATTCATTCAATAGTTTATACAGGAAGAAGGTCGGCGATAATTGGTTAGATCTGTAATTCATTCAATAGTTTTTCCGACATTGGTGACTGACTATGAGCCACTGTTGGAGATGTGAGGTTTTATTGACTTGCTGTAACGGGATCACAAAACATGTCATGGTACATGTAGTTGTAACACTCGTTCGGCTTCCATTTTGGTGTTTTGTCAGATACATTTAACTGAACAGTTTAGACACGGATGAGACTGTACAGTCTAAACTGCGCCCAGATGCATCAATACCCAGTAGCATCCGTCGCGGCTCATTGAAATGTTGGCGAGTTAATTTTGATGAGTTCTAACCGAAAACAACAACATAACTTCCTTTCAATAAATTATAAGAGTCAACACCATTGTATCCCTAGTCACGTGATCACTATATCAACATCCCATTCATCTTGATAACAATTATCATGAGATCTGAAAACAAACAAATAGACAGACATATAAGAGTTGACTAGATAAATAGTAAGTTAACGGGTCCTATCTCTAATTATCCCACGTGACCCATTGGTATTGTGGGTACATAACGATACTTCTGAATCACCAGCGAAGGATTTGCTATTCTTATAATGATTAAGTATTTTATAAACACCGTTTGCACAGGACAATTGGTATTGACTTTTTATTACTTTTTCAAGTGAATTGAATTGAAGCATTTTCGAAATAACGAAGTCTTTAGCGGTCTATATTCCTCAAACAAATCAATACCGAGCCCCGGTAGCTCAGTAAGCTCGGCCAACATTATTTCCGACTTTTAACAAAAGTCACTGTGACAAGCGTCATTCGTCTTTCACTAATGGGCTAACAGTATATGTGGAAAAGCAGCCAGTTGCATGGAGAGTATGTTGTGTGGGGTACTGGTGCGAGAAAATCAAGAAATATATGAGTAGGTGAACAGGCCGCCGTGATATGACTGAACAATTAATGAAAACGGCGTTAAACCCCAATCAATGAATCAATCAACACCAAACCATATCAAAATTAATTACGACGCAGTTGGATTAAGTAACATTCAGTGAATATCTTCTAAATTGAAATTTGAAATAACATATATATAACAAAATGAAAAAATGAAATCAAAGGATGTGTCAGAATAATCTGTTATGTACAGGCAGTACATCATTTTGTATATAGTTCCTTTACAATGTAGTACCAAGCGTACTTTGTTTATGTTATGATTACATTGATAAAACACAAATTGTTGATTTTTAACTGTTTTATTATTATGCAAGTTTTAGTTTCATGTTTCATGTATATTAAAAGGTTATAAAATAGCATATATGAAAGTGTGGTATCGAAAGTGGTTTAGTTTGATCTTTATCTTTAAATGAGTTTTAAATTAAGTTCAGTCATAGCCCTTATTGAACGTTTTATAAGACTAGTATAAGTAGTGCATATTTCCGTAGACAAGAGTTACACTACGCAATCGTTTTATACGAAATACTGCGATTTCTCCATCAATGCTTTAAACGTCCATTAGACATATATAGACCACTCTATCAGAGAAGTAACAGCTGAAACATCCTACATCGGTTGAGCAGTTCGAATCTTCATACGTTGTTCAGCACTAGGATAATTCACACAGGGTGCTCAGAGTTTGAGTTGGTTCGGAAGAGAAGTTTCCAAACAGACATTGAACGGATAGGTTCAACACCGTCTCAGAGTTTCAGTTGGTTCGGAAGAGAAGTTTCCAAACAGACGCTGAACGGATAGGTTCAACACCAGCTCAGACCTTGAGTTGGTTCGGAAGAGACGTTTCCAAACAGACGCTGAACGGATAGGTTCAACACCGTTCCAAACAGTTGAAACCGCATACCCAAGGTTGTTTGAGACGAGGAACATTCTACATACCGTCCACATTGTACACAGTCTCAGTTAAGACATTATCACCTGCGAAACAACCCGAAAAACGTCAACTTATCTCTTGACAGGATGAAATACCAGTTCGTTACCATTTTATGTTTTCTATAGATATAGTTGCATTCACTAAACTGGTTCAACAATGGATGATTGCACGTTATTGTGGTTTTACAACCTTTCGAACTATATTTCAGTCATATCAAGGAACATGTCATCATGGCTGGTAACACACCAGTAGTCAAGGAAATAATCCTATATGCATTGATTCAGGGCAATCCATGGATCGAACCAGGGACGATGACAATCAAGTAAATGTTTAACAACGTTACGTTACACTTTACCTGCACTCCATTGGTCCAACTGAAAACATTCTTAAATAGACATGACCTTTCTTTATTTGGCTACTGTGTAGATGGAACTAACAAATAGTCCCCGGGATCGAGGAAAAACCGACCTGAAACTACAACATTTGGCTTAGAGACATTCAATAGGTCAAAGGGAAGTAAATCGGATCGGCTTGCCGGGCAGACAATTTTGTCCAGGGAATTTCAGATGAATATATAAGACTGAGGCTGGCTCCCATTGGACAATAATGATTTTGTTGAAAGTTGAAAGTGATTTTCATAAAGTTGAATAACCTCTGACTGATTTATAACCAAAATAGTGTTTGCTTTTAGCTATGTTGACACTCTAATAGCCATTTTCAGAACATGCTGTATTTTCTGAAATTGAAAGTAAAATTCAGTGCGGGATAAGGGTGACCTTTGATTTGACCTCCTAGCTCTGTCAAAAAACGGTGAACATGTGGGTTTGCTTTGCTTTTTTGGTAGTTCTAAGAATGAACTTTAGTTTGATATAGGAATATGTGTTAATTCATTTGCTAGTAACGAACCATAACCCATAACGCTATAATGGTCGCCTATGGAAAATGATTTACTTCCCTTTGACCAATAAGCAAACAGTCTTAGCCTTTCCGAAATACATACGCTTTCTGACGCGTTTGCAGCAAACAACTTCTAAAAATAGACCACCAGCGCATATATTGGTTGTGTTTAGAACTATCACTGGGGCAATGGGCTTTCGCAAGCGCCGTGTTAATCCTCTTGATCGCGCATGCGCCGTATTTTACCGTCAGCTCTCGGATATTTCCGTAGCAGTTCGTAACTAGACTGGTTCTCGTTCGAGTTTGCAATAGAAGATTAAAATTAGTGAACCAGTCTATTTAATTGCGAGTAGATGTTTTATAATTAAAATCTAAATTAAAACCATAGAAAAACGTGTACCGGCGTTAAGCCATCGCGGGTCACCCATCCAGGAACTTACCGCGAGGAACGTTGCTTAACTTTACGAAAAGGTAAACCACTCTACCAACGTCGCTATAAAAGCTGGCTTCCAAAGCAAGACTGTAGAAGTGCTATTTATACCTATACCCCGTTCCCGTTACATTTCTCCCATTTTTCTCATGAACATACCCGAAGTCACACAACTGAACACATGCAGTAAGTATACCATAGCGGAGTCTATGTAACATCACTGGAAACCACCGGGGTTTTAATAACAGGAAAATGGGAATATGTTCATGAATGCAAAGTTATTGTGCTAAATATAAATAGCGAACGTATGTCCAGGTTTTCGGCCCTTTCCCCCTATACAAGATAAACATAGCCAACGTATGTCTGGGTTGTCGGCCCCTTCCCCACTATACAATATATAAATAGCTAACGTAGGTCCAAGTTTTCGGCCACTTCCCCCTATACAAGTTATACATAGCCAACATATGTACGGGTTTTCAGCCCCTTCCCCCTATACAAAATATATTTAGCCAAAGTAGGTCCATGTTTTTCGGACGCTTCCCCCTATACAAGATATACATAGCCAACGTATATACGGGTTTTCGACCCCTTCCCCCCTGTACAAGATATAAACAGCTAACGTAGGTCCAGGTTTTCGGCCACTTCCCACTATACAAGATATACATAGCCAACGTATATACGGGTTTTCGACCCCTTCCCCCCTGTACAAGATATAAACAGCTAACGTATGTACGGGTTTTCGACCCCTTCCCACTATACAAGATATACATAGCCAACGTATATACGGGTTTTCGACCCCTTCCCCCCTGTACAAGATATAAACAGCTAACGTATGTACGGGTTTTCGACCCCTTCCCACTATACAAGATATACATAGCCAACGTATATACGGGTTTTCGACCCCTTCCCCCCTGTACAAGATATAAACAGCTAACGTATGTACGGGTTTTCGACCCCTTCCCACTATACAAGATATAAACAGCTAACGTATATACGGGTTTTCGACCCCTTCCCACTATACAATATATACATAGCCAACGTATATACGGGTTTTCGACCCCTTCCCCCCTGTACAAGATATAAACAGTTAACGTATGTACGGGTTTTCGACCCCTTCCCACTATACAAGATATAAACAGCTAACGTATATACGGGTTTTCGACCCCTTCCCACTATACAAGATATACATAGCCAACGTATATGTTGGTTTTCGACCCCTTCCCACTATACAAGATATACATAGCCAACGAAGGTTCAGGTTGTCGGCCCCTTCCCCCTATAAATAGCCAACATACCCGATGTTTCTCTGTACTCTGTGTACGTTTCCTTGTTTTATGGCATGAGTGGATCAGTTTGATCGAAAAAGTATTTTCCGATTTGTCCAGGGGATGACGAGGACAACTGAGAGGGAAACATGTGCATTCTTGTTAATCTTTGGATATTTAAGTCCGGAACATTACACAAAGAGGGGCTACTTTACCTGCTATAATATTAGTAGTCATACTACAACTGATATAACAACGGGTTGGTTTATGTTGACAACTTTGTCATTTTACAATTAAACCTTTCTATATGTTATCTCTAACTAGACACAGTCTGTTTTGGAATCAACCGTAACAACTTATATCCTCGAAAATTCATTACTAGCATAGCCTTTTAGATTCGCTGAACAATGTATCTTAAATTAAGGAATCCGCCGTGGCTACTGTGGAGGATTTGAAACCTCGCGTCCAGGGTTAAATTTGGTGAAGTGCCCCGGGGATCATTTCCTAACCTAGTACTGAATTGTTATTCCATGCAGCATAAACTAAGCTTATTGTCCCTTAACGAATCGAAAGCAATAACAAATCTGCTGTGTTACAGAAAACCCAAAGACGAGTATGTGCGATATTAGATTGCTCATTCGGTCTGTATATATCATGTAGTGACCGAGATCTGAAGGTTGTTTCGAGGTACCCATTGTCTCTACCTACTATACCATATATACGTAGAGAATTACCTAATGTCTCTACCTATACTACATGGTGTCCAAAAAGAAAGGTAACACTTTGAAATATTCACAACTTTGCGTCATTTCTTAATACTAAAATTAGGAAATAGATCTCATTTTGAGTGATATACCGGCTCGTATATCACGATTGGGAGTTCAGGTGTGTAGTAATTAATCACGAAGGCCGAATGGCCTGAGTGATTAATTTAAACACACATGAACGACACATCGTGATATACGAGCCGGTATATCACTCAAAATGAGATCTATTTCAATTCTAGCACTTTTTTATAACTTAAAGGGATACAAATTAAGGGTGAACTATGTTTTGACATGACGTTGTTTTCCTCGATAAAATAACGTGTAGGCTATTCTATCTTTACTCCCCATTGTATTTGTTTAGGTAATATTCGACTTTTTCAACTAACAAAACATTTTGAAATCAGTTATATTAACAGTCTATGAACATTTTATTTTTATTATAACTTTTTCAATTGTTCTTAAACTCATCATGAGCAATTTCTTACTGTCTCATTCTAACACAACGTTTTCGACCGCGCCAAAAAAATTGGTAAAACACGTGAATGACGTCATTTAAAACAATTACGTCACCGTTAAAATTCAAATTTCCAAACGGCATTTACAACAAAAAATCGTGACTTCATTCATAAAATGTCAAGCTCAACGCATGCGCTCTGAGAAACGTTGTATGAAAAATACGCGGGAGGGAATTTCAACAGCCAAAAATAGTTCCGGATATTTAGAGTGATATACTGCATTTAGATCACACTCAAATCCTTCTTTGTGTATAGAAGAGAAATTGTCAATAGTGTTAAAATGAAATTTATATCATTTTAAAGGTCTAATGTTAAAGTTCCAGTAAATTTTATAAAAATGCGGGAAAATTAATAATGCCGTGACGTCATAACGTCATCAGAAAAACTTGTAATTTCAAGATTGCGCGACTGACGTCTGATCAGCGTATTTTCATTGTGAAAAAGTACTACAAAACAAAATGTGTCACGGTCGTGCGAAGGAAGTATAAAAATCATTTTAAGAATATGAACGTGAGCAGGAAGCATATTTACAAGATTGTGAATAAATTTGAAAGATTTGGATTTGTAGATGATGCTAAAAAATCAGGTCGGCCAAAGTCGAGTAGAAGCGAAGAAAATGTTAGTTCACTCACAGGCCGTCCGAATTTCTATTACAGCAAAACATTAGAAATATATCACACAATAACTCGTTAAAATACTCAAAAAGTCTCTCTATATTGTCAAAATGATCGTAATGGTAATTTGGGGAATCCCGCACGTGTTACTATAAATAGCCCCTCTATACGTCCATATAGTGTAATAATAATGAAAATGATTCAGGTATCTTGTTAGAAAACCTTTGAAAATATTTTATTGATCATTATATTGACCTCAAACTTGTTATAAATTTATATAAAACTTATGGATGTATACAAGTGTTACCTTTCTTTTTCTCCACCATCTATATCAAATATACATGAAGAATATACCTACTGTCTCCACCTACTATATCAAATAAACATAAAGAATACACCTACTGTATCAACCTACTATACCAAGTATACATAGAGAATATATCTATTGTCTCTACCTACTATATCAACTATACATAGAGATTATACCTAGGAATATACCTACTGTCTCTACCTGCTATACTAAATATACATACAGAATATACCAATTGTCTCTACCTTCTATACCAAAAATACATATATAATATACCTATTGTCTCCACCTACTATATCAAATATACATAGAGAATATACCTACTGTCTCTACCTTCTATAACAAATAAACATAGAGAATATACCTACTGTCTCTACCTACTATACGAAATATACATAGAGAATATACCTATTGTCTCCACCTACTATATCAAATATACATAGAGAATATACCTACTGTCTCTATGTATATTTTGTAAAGTAGTATAGTAGGTAGAGAAAATAGGTATAATTGGTATAATTTCTATACCAATTATACCTATTTTCTCTACCTACTATACTACTTAACAAAATATACATAGAGAATATACCTACTGTCTGTACCTACTATATCAAATATACATAGAGAATATACCTACTGTATCTACCTACTATACCAAATATACATAGAGAATATAACTAATGTCGCTACCTAGTATACCAAATATATATAGAGAATATACCTACGGTCTCTACCTACTATATCAAATATACGTAGAAATATACCTACTGTCTCCACCTACTATATCAAATATACATACAGAATATACCTAATGTCGCTACCTACTTTATCAAATATACATAGAGAATATACCTGCCGTCTCTACCTTCTATACCAAATATACATAGAGAATATACCTACTGTCTCTTCCTTCTATACCAAATATACCTATTGTCTCCACCTACTATATCAGATATACATGGAAAATATACTTACTGTCTCCACCTACTATACCAAATATACCTAGAGAATATACCTACTGTCTCTACCTACTATATCAAATGTACATAGAGAATATACCTACTGTTTCCACCTACCCAAATATACATAGAGAATATACCTACTGTCTCTACCTACTATACCAATATACATAAAGAATTTAGTGTACCCGTGTACTACATCGTGGTACCGCGTGTACTTTGTGTAATACTCCGCCTTGCAGTGTGTAAGGGTGTAATTCCCCGTCGTACCGTGTGTAATGGTGTAATACACTGTTGTACCGTATGTACCCCTTTAGTACACCGCTGTACCGAGTGTACCCGTGTACTACATCGTGTTACCGTATGTACCTGAGTAGTACAAAAAGACAACATGGTACCGCGTTTACTTTGTGTAATACCCCGCCGTGCAGTGTGAACTGGTGTAGTACACCGTCGTACCGTGTGTAATGATGTAATACACCGTTATACCGTATGTACCCCTGTAGTACACCACTTTACCGAGTGTACCCGTTTACTACATCGTGGTACCGTATGTACCTGAGTAGTACAACGTGGTACCATGTGTACTTTGTGTAATACCCCGCCGTGCAGTGTGTAATGATGTAATCCCCCGTCGAACCATGTGTAATGGTGTAATACACCGTTATGCCGATGTACCCTTGAAGTACACCGCTGTACAGAGTGTACCCGTGTACTACATCGTAGTACCGTATGTACCTGAGTAGTTAAACGCGGTACCGCGTGTACTTTGTACCCATGTACTACATCGTGGTACCGTATGTACCTGAGTAGTTAAACGCGGTACCGCGTGTACTTTGTGTAATACCCCGCCGTGCAGTGTGTAATGGTGTAACACACCGTTGTACAGTATTTACCCCTGTAGTACACCACTGTACCGAGTGTACCCGTGTACTACATCGTGGTAACGTATGTACCTGAGTAGTACAACGTGGTACCGCGTGTACTTTGTGTAATACCCCGCCGTGCAGTGTGTAATGGTGTAATTCCCCGTCGAACCGTTTATAATGGTGTAATACACAGTTGTGCCGTATGTACCCCTGTAGTACAACGCTGTACCGAGTGTACCCGTGTACTACATCGTGGTACCGTATGTACATGAGTAGTACAACGTGGTACCGCGTGTACTTTGTGTAATATCCCGCCGTGCAGTGTGTAATGGTGTAATTCCCCGTCGAACCGTATGTAATGGTGTAATACACAGTTGTACCGTATGTACCCCTGTAGTACATCGCTGTACCGAGTGTACCCGTGTACTACATCTTGGTAACGTATGTACCTGAATAGTACAACGTGGTACCGCGTGTACTTTGTGTAATACCCCGCCGTACCGTATGTAAAGGTGTAATTCCCCGTCGTACCGTGTGTTATGGTGTAATACACCGTTTTACCCTATGTTCCCCTGTAGTACACCGCTGTACCGAGTGTACCCGTTTACTATATCATGGTATCGTATGTACTTGAGTAGTACAACGTGGTACCGCGTGTACTTTGTGTAATAAACCTGCCGTGCAGTGTGTAATGTTGTAATTTCCCGTCGAGCCGTGTGTAATGGTGTAATACACCGTTGTACCGTATGAAATCCTGTAGTACACAGCTGTACCGAGTGTAATGCTGTACTACATCGTGGTAACGTATGTACCTGAGTAGTAAAACGTGGTACCGCGTGTACTTTGTGTAATACCCCGCCGTGCAGTGTGTAAGGGTGTAATTCCCCGTCGTACCACGTGTAGTGATGTAATACACTGTTGTACCGTATGTACCCCTTTAGTACACCGCTGTACCGAGTGTACCCGTGTACCGTATGTACCTCAGTAGTACAACGCGGTACCGCTTGTATTTTGTGTAATACCCCGCCGTGTAGTGTGTAATGGTGTAATACACCGTTGTACCGTATGAACCCCTGTAGTACACCGCTGTACCGAGTGTACCCGGGCACTACATCCTGGTACCGTATGTACCTGAGTAGTACAACGTGGTTCCGCGTGTACTTTGTGTAATACCCCGCCGTGCAGTGTGTAAGGGTGTAATTCCCCCGTCGTACCGTTTGAATTGTGTAATACACTGTTTTACCGTATGCACCCCTGTAGTACACCGCTGTACCGAGTGTACCCGTGTACTTCATCGTGGTATCGTATGTACCTGAGTAGTACAACGTGGTACCGCGTGTACTTTGTGTAATAAACCTGACGTGCAGTGTGTAATGTTGTAATTTCCCGTCGAGCCGTGTGTAATGGTGTAATACACCGTTGTACCGTATGAAATCCTGTAGTACACAGCTGTACCGAGTGTAATGCTGTACTACATCGTGGTAACGTATGTACCTGAGTAGTAAAACGTGGTACCACGTGTACTTTGTGTAATACCCCGCCGTGCAGTGTGTAAGGGTGTAATTCCCCGTCGTACCACGTGTAGTGATGTAATACACTGTTGTACCGTATGTACCCCTTTAGTACACCGCTGTACCGAGTGTACCCGTGTACCGTATGTACCTCAGTAGTACAACGCGGTACAGCTTGTATTTTGTGTAATACCCCGCCGTGAAGTGTGTAATGGTGTAATACACCGTTGTACCGTATGTACCCCTGTAGTACACCGCTGTACCGAGTGTACCCGGGCACTACATCCTGGTACCGTATGTACCTGAGTAGTACAACGTGGTTCCGCGTGTTCTCTGTGTAATACCCCGCCGTGCAGTGTGTAAGGGTGTAATTCCCCCGTCGTACCGTTTGAATTGTGTAATACACTGTTTTACCGTATGCACCCCTGTAGTACACCGCTGTACCGAGTGTACCCGTGTACTTCATCGTGGTATCGTATGTACCTGAGTAGTACAACGTGGTACCGCGTGTACTTTGTGTAATAAACCTGACGTGCAGTGTGTAATGTTGTAATTTCCCGTCGAACCGTGTGTAATGGTGTAAAACACCGTTGTACCGTATGAAATCCTGTAGCACACAGCTGTACCGAGTGTAATGCTGTACTACATCGTGGTAACGTATGTACCTGAGTAGTAAAACGTGGTACCGCGTGTACTTTGTGTAATACCCCGCCGTGCAGTGTGTAAGGGTGTAATTCCCCGTCGTACCGCGGGTAATGGTGTAATACAATGTTGTACCGTATGTACCCCTTTAGTACACCGCTGTACCGAGTGTACCCGTGTACCGTATGTACCTCAGTAGTACAACGCGGTACCGCTTGTATTTTGTGTAATACCCCGCCGTGTAGTGTGTAATGGTGTAATACGCCGTTGTACCGTATGTACCCCTTTAGTACACCGCTGTACCGAGTGTACCCGTGTACTACATCGTGGTACCGTATGTACCTGAGTAATACACAACGCGGTACCGCTTGTACTTTGTGTAATACTCCGCCGTGTAGTGTGTAATGGTGTAATACACCGTTGTACCGTATGTACCCCTTTAGTACACCGCTGTACCGAGTGTACCCGTGTACTACATCGTGGTACCGTATGTACCTGAGTAGTACAACGTGGTACCGCGTGTACTTTGTGTAATACCCCGCCGTGCAGTATGTAATGGTGTAATTCCCCGGCGTACAGTGTTTAATGGTGTAATACATTGGTGTACCGTATGTACCCCTATAGTACACCGCTGTACCGAGTGTACTTGTGTACTACATCGTGGTGCCGTATGTACCTGAGTAGTACCACGTGGTACCTTGTGTACTTTGTGTAATATCCCGCCATGCAGTGTGTAATGGTGTAATACATTGTTGTACCGTATGTACCCCTGTAGTACACCGCTGTACCGAGTGTACTTGTGTACTACATCGTGGTACCGTATGTACCTGAGTAGTACCACGTGGTACCTTGTGTACTTTGTGTAATACCCCGCCGTGCAGTGTGTAATGGTGTAATTCCCCGTCGCACCGTGTGTAATGGTGTAATACACCGTTGTACCGTAGGTACCCATGTAGTACACCGCTGTATCGAGTGTACCCTTGTAATACATCGTGGTACCGTATGCACCTGGGTAGTACAACTTGTACCGTGTGTACTTTGTGTAATATCCCGCCGTGCAGTGTGTAATGGTGTAATTCCCCGTCGTACCGTGTGTAATAGTGTAATACGCCGTTGTACCGTATGTACCCCTGTAGTACACTTCTGTAGCGAGTGTACCCGTGTACTTCATCGTGGTAACAACACCAGTAGGGCAGCGAAGAAAAAGAGAATCTATCTCAATCACTACTACAGCGGAGAGGCCGTTTCGGTTCCATGGCAGTGGTGTATGGCGCAGTGCAATGCTTGTTAATTGTAACAGTGAGGTCACCATTTCATGAACTTATTAATTGCAAAAGAGGGGTCACCATTTCTTAAACATATTTGACCTTTTTTTAAGTTGTCCAATAAAGGACAAAGAAATACTGTTTGTGAAATAAGAGGTAAATAAATTTATGCTAAAATAAATAATTTATATCTCTTGGACCTTTTATGTTTTAATCTTGATCCCTTTTATAAATGAAGATGAATAAATGTCCAATAAAGGTCAAAGAAATATAGGTGTAAGATTCAGTTTATATTTTTCTTAGACCTTTAATTCTTTATGTATTTCTCCTTTGTTATTATTTGAGGAAAGCAATAAAGAAAGAAAGAGAAGACAAATTATTTTTTATTAAACCATCACCATGACTGTAAGGGCTCGTATTCAACATTTCAACATTGGAGGTTGAGTGTGTGCCTTATTGGGAAGCTTCGTCTTTTTCTGCTGCTTCTTTGCAGGCATGTTCATCCAGATCAATTCCACACAACTTTGTCAATGTATACACTAGTAGACTAGATTATCCTAGTATCCTATAATAGACAGAATCATCCAACTTCAGCAGTAATTCAATACATAATATTTCAATAATGTGTTGATATAATTTGTTCAAAATGCAAATGGAGATTGTGTACGTGACCCCTTCTCTACGCAAGGCACGCGCAACAGTCCATATATGACGGTATCTTACCGCATCTATAGGTAGCAGAAGGTAATGGGAGGTAAGTATCCGTATCTATCCGCATCGTGTCAATTCACTGAGAAAGTATCTAACAGCTGACTTCCGCTGACATCCTCATTTATCCTAGACCATCCGTATCTATAGGTTACTGTATTCGTAAGTTCATCAAGAAAATAGACCACGCCCACAATTACACAACTACAAAACAACACAACTACACGATTACACAAGTTCACCTACACAACTCGTAAAAAACACAACTACATCTACAGAACCACAAAACTACATAACTACAATTACACCTACACAACAATGCAAGTACACAATTATACAACTACAACAACGCAACTACACAACTACACAACTGCACAACAACACAACTACACAATAACATAATCACAAAATACACCTACACAATTATACGACTACAAACATGAACCTACACAACTGTACAACTACGCAACTTCACATCCGCATCTAAACAAGTAAACAACTAAACAACAACACAACTACACTGACATAACAACGCAACAACACGTTACACAACGACGTAAATACACATCTACACAACTATACAACAATGCAACTACATCATTACACAGCCACACACCTACACACCTACATAACTACACAACTACAACTACACAAGTACATAAGTAAACAATTACGCAACTACACAACTAAAAAACTACACATACACAACCACACAACCACACACCTTCACAACTACATAACTACACAACTTCAACTACACAAAACGCAATTACACCATTAAACAAGTGCACCTACACAACTACTAGGGCTAAACAACTACACAATTACACAACTACGCAACTACAAGGGATTTAGAAAAGTGGTTTTTGACCTGGTTCAAGAATTGGACAACAAGTTTGACTGAACATAAAGACGGTCTATCTTGCTCGGACCCCATCCGAGTCAGAGAGTACCCAATACCCTATGCAAAGGGGGATGAAATTGATTGCGAAGTACTGGCCATGTTAGAGTCGGTGTGATAGAGCCCGCGAATTCAGAATACGATTCACCCATCTTACTGGTGAAGAAGCGAGACGGAACCAGCAGTTTCTGTATTGATTTTCGTAAGATCAATATTGTAACTAGGTTCGATATCGAACCTATGGGATGCGTTGATGACATCTTGGCCAAATTAAAGAACGATAAGCTCTTCACGAAGATCGATCTTGCCAAATGGTAAAACGATCTGGCAGATCCAAAGGGAAGCTATCAGTTCGGAAAGATACCATTTGGCATGGTGAACTCGGGAGCTACATTTAATCGTATCATGAGAAACCTGCTGAATGGATGCTCGAATGCAGACAATTATGTCGATGACATGTTAGGTCATACACACTTATAGGACGTGCATATGGAAATACTGCGAGATTAGTTTTCTAGGGTGAGAAATGCCGGCCTAACGGTACGACCATCAAAATGGTTGAAAGGCTTCGGGAATATCGTTTTTTTTCGGGACATGTAGTAAGCAACAGAACTGTGCGGATGGAAGATGATAATCTTGCAAAAATTAAAGATGCTGAACAACCTTTGACGAAGAAACAGGTTCATGCATTTTTAGGTTTGGCAGGATACTATCGAAAGTTCATACCATCATTCGTGGAGATAGCGTCACCATTGACAAAGACTTAAAATGCAGCTTACACAAAGGTCGATTCTTAGGTGAAAGATTTTACAAGAACGTTTATCTTGCAAGCCGATGCCTCCGACAGTGGTATAGGTGCAGCATTGTTAGAGCAATTTGAAGACGGGATTTCCCCATTGCGTATGCTTGTAAAAAGTTGCTTTAACGGAAAAGACACTACTCAGTCACAGAGCGCTCTGTGTGAGTGTTTAAGCATTGTGTTCGGAGTTAGGGAATTCCAAAAGTACCTATATGGACGAGAGTTCATAATACATACCGCTCATGCCCCGTTGTCTTACATACAGAAAAGTAAACCTGAACGTGGCAGAACTATTAGATCCAACAATGAAGTAACAGATTAACCTTCATGTTGTTGTAATTATTTAAGATATATTTTCTGGAGTATGGGGCTGTCAGAATAATCTGTTACGTACAGGCAGTACATCATTTTGTATATAGTTCCTTTACAATGTAGTACTAAGCGTACTTTGATTAAGTTTTGACTTACGTTGATAAAATACAAATTGTTGATTTTTAACTGTTTTATTATTATGCGTTTTATGAATATGAAAAGTTAATTTAATATATAAAGTGGCATATATGAAAGTGTGGTACATGTATCGAAAGTGGTTTCGTTCGATTTTTTATCTTTAAATGAGTTTTAAATAAGTTTCAGTCATAACCTTTGATAAGATTAGTATAAATCGTGCATATTTGCTAAACGAGAGAATCCTTTACGCTATCGTTGTACATGTAATACTGCGATTTATCCATCAATGCTTTAAACGTCTATTAGACATATATAGACCACTCTACCAGAGGAGTATCAGCTGAAACATCCTACATCGGTTGAGCAGTTCGAATCTACATCCAAAATTCGTCATCGGGACATGTCACACAGGTTGCCCAGAGTTTGAGTTGGTTCGTAAGAGAGGTTTCCAAACAGACGCTGAGCGGATAGGTTCAACACCGTCTCAGAGTTTGAGTCGGTTCGTAACAGACGTTTACAAACGGACTTCGTCACAGATCAACAGAGGTCAGGTAGCCTGAGGAAAATTATATATACCGTACACAATGTACACAGTCTCAGTTAAGACATTGTCACCCGCGAAACAACCCGAAAAGCTCAACTTATATTTTTACATAAAACTACAAAACAACACAACTACATGAGTACACAACTTCTCTTACACAATTAAGTACATAAGTACATAACTGCCCAACTACGCAAGTACACAACTATACAACTACACAACCACACAACTACAAACTTGCGCAAATACATTATTATACAACTACACAACTATGCAACTACACACAAGCGCAAATACATACCTACAAATAATTACACAACTACACAACGTACAACTACATAACTGCATCTAGAGAACTTAACAATTACATCATTACACAACTACACAACAACACAACTATACAAATACACAACCACACAACTATGCAAATATACAACAACACAACTATACAAATACACAACAACACAACTATAAAAATGCACAACCACACAACTATACAAATACACAACCACACAACTATACCAATACACAACCACACGACAACACAACTACACAACCACATATCCACAACTACAGAACTACGCAACTGCATCATTACACAACTACGCAACTGCACACCTACGCAAAATGCACAACTACACAATTATGCAAATTACACCTACACAAGTGCACTACCAAGAATACTACTACTACACAACTGCACAACTACGCATGTACACAACTTTACAACTACAAAAACGCATCTCCACAACTACACAACTTTACAACTACAAAACTACACCTACACAACTGTACAACAACGCAAGAACACAACTACACAACTTCACATCCGCATCTAAAACGCAACGACAATAACACCTACAAAACAACACAACAAAACTACACATACACAACTGCACAACTACACAACTACATCATTACACAACTACACATAAACAACTGCACAACTAAATAACTAAACAACTACATCATTACACAACTACACATAAACAACTGCACAACTAAATAACTAAACAACTACATCATTACACAACTACACATAAACAACTGCACAACTAAATAACTAAACAACTACATCATTACACAACTACACAACTAATAGGGCTATACAACTACACAACTACAAAACTATACAACTACACATCTACACAACTACACAACTACACATAAACAACTGCACAACTACACAACTAAACAACTACACCATTGCACAATTAAACAACTACTAAACTATACAACAACACAACTACAAAACTATACAACTACACAACTACACATAAACAACTGCACAACTACACAAATAAACAACTACATCATTACACAACTACACAACTTAATAACTACACCTACATTATAACATAACTACACAACTACGCAAGTACACAATTACGCAAGTACACAACCACACATCAACACAACCACATTTACACTACAACAGAACTACGCAACTACGTCATAACACACCTACGCAATTACACACCTACGCAACAAAACACAGCTACATCACTACGAAACTATGCAATCTACACATCTACACGACCACAACTACAACAACTGCACATAATCGCAAGTACACAAATATAACACATTACACAACTAAACAAATACACCTACACAACTTCACCATTACACAATTAGGCAAATACTACACTATACTACGCAACAACACACCTAAACAACTACACAACAATGCAATTGCACAATTACACAACTACGCAAATATGCAACTACTCAACTACACAACTATACAACTTCACAACTGCATCATAACACAAAAACACAACTACACTTACACAACAACGCAAGTACACAACTACACAACTACGCAAATACACAACTACGCAAGTACGCAACTATACAACTACACAACAACATATACACATCTACAGAACTACGAAACTACATTATTACGCAGCTACGCAACTACATACCTACGAAAAATACACAACTACATTCCTACAAAACTACGCAACTACACAACAACATAACTTCACAATTACACAACTACAAAATTACACAACAACACGACCAAAACTACAACTACACCTACACAACTGCATAAGTACGCAAGTGCACAACTATACAACTACGCATAATAACTACACAACTACAACGACACAACTACACGACCACAACTACAGCTTCACCTACACAATTGCACAAATACGCAAGTACACAACTATACAATTACGCCTAACAACTACACAACTACAGCGATACAACTACGCATGTACACAACTTTACAACTACACAACCGCATCTACAAAACTACATCATTAAACAACTACACAACAACACAACTGAACAACCACACCTACACAACTTCAACTACACAACAAGGCAACTTTACAACTACAAACAATTAAAACTACGCAAATACACAACTACACAAGTACACAACTATACAACTACAAAACTAAACAATTAAACGGCTACACCTACACGACCACGACTGCAATTACACCTGATCAAACTACACAACTACGCAAGTACACAGCTATACAACTACGCCTATCAACTACACAACTACAACTAAACAACTATACGTACACAACAACGCAAGTACGCAACTAAACAACTGCATCTACACAACTATAGAACTACGCAACGTAGATGTGTATTGCGTATTTTTGTATGTGTTTAGTTGCGTAGTTGTGTAATTGCGTAATAATGTAGTTGCGTAGTTGCGTAGTTGTGTAGATGTGGTTGTATGGTTGTGTAATTGTATAGTTGTCTAGTTGTAGTTTTGTGGCTGTATAGTTGTAGATGTGGTTGTGTAGGTGTAGTTGTGTAATTGTGTAGTTGTGTTGTTGTGTAATTGTATAGTTGTGTAGGTGTTTTGTTTTATAGTTGTTCTTGAGTAGTTGTCAAGGTATGTTGTTGTGTACTTGTGTAGTTGTGTAAGTGTAGTTGCGTAATTGATTATTTGTGTAATTATGTAGTTGTGTAGTTGCATATTTGCCTAGTTGTGTGATTGAGTAGTTGTGTAGTTTCGTTGCTGTGTTATTTTAATTGTGTAGGTGTAGTTGTTTAGTTGTGTAGCTGTGTAGTTGTGTAATAATGTTGTTGTTTAGATGCGGTTGCGTAGTTGTGTAGTTGTATTTTTGTGTAGTGGTGTAATGGTATACTTGTGAACTTGTGTAGTTGTGTGGTTGTGTAGTTGTGTATTTGCGTAGGTGTTTAGTTGTATAGCCAAAAACACACTTTTCCAAAGTCCTAGTAGTTGTGTAGGTAGTTGTAGTTGTGTAGTTATGTAGTAAGTAAGTAAGTAAGTAAGTAAGTAAGTAATATTTCATTATAGTGACATGTGTACATATTTTACAAATACAAACATCAAACAATATAAACACCCGGCAGCATAGGGCCTATAAAAAAAAGTATTATACCTGATCATTTTTGTAAATTTCCGCTTGTATTGACGATGACGGCAATAAAATCAAAGCGCTGAAGGCACTGCATTTCTTTGGGTACACCTACCTGTACACTTATTGAGTTTCCATGATATATTACATTAACATATATGTATGCATTGTGATGGAAATGGTTGGAAACCATATACAATTAGGTGAAATTTAAACAGCACTAAGTAAAAACTCATGCCAATGCCATATTCATCAGTGTATATAAAAACAAGAGGGCCATGATGGCCCTATATCGCTCACCTGGTTTAATAGAACTTCAAGTTTTCAGAGCTTTTACCCTTTAAATAATAAGGAATGTAAGCTCAGCACGCAAAAGCTGTGCTTTATGAAGTAAAGAAACTATTAGTTTCCCTCTTTCTTACATACAAATAATATTTAAGATTCTATCAGTTTTGTCAAGTGAAAACATTACCCAATAAACTGTCAATCAAACAGACAAGATTACTTCAGCAGATGACAATAAGAAAGTATCTGTGATGTGGCATCTGATCTTTTTCAAATCAAAACATCTCATGCTCAGACTAATATTGGTGGTAATAAACCATATAGTGAGTCGATCAATTCTTAACACATAAACACAGAGAATGAATTCACCAATCTTTTATATTTTTATTATTATTTTTAAATATTACTTTTGGGAAACAGGCTGGATACATGTATCACCATTACTCATTATAATAAGGTGACAGTCTAAAACACTGACAAATTAAGTAGACCCAGATCAGAAAGCAATACTCCTCTAAAATGGGTATGCATACTGTACCAATTTCAGTTCATACTACTTGTGTCAACACATTTTAAAATGCATGCATCAACCTTGAACAATAAATTGGGTTTCATGCCATTTCAACAGTATATGGGTTATATCTAAGTATAACTGTGCTTATACATACTACAATTAAATTAGTATTGCTAAGAAATGTGCAGTACACTATGACCTGCTGTGGACAGAAATCCAGACTGCCTTTTCAAAGAGCAATGCAACAGTTCTAGTTATTCACACATGCGAATAATTAGAACTGCTGCATGGCTGTTTCCTTGATGCGCTATTAAAATGTGTTTACTTTTCATAACAAGAGGTTCATGATGGCCCTATATTGCTCACCTGATTAATTAGATTGTTAATGTGTTTAAAACAACCATGTTTTTTAAGAAACATTTGTGCCAAATTTTAACAGTTTACAATTTACATATAAGAACAAGAGGCCCATGAGGGCCTTTGGTCAAAAGGAAACAAGCTCCCATGCATACATAGATACTGTATAAGTTTGGTAATCATTGGAATGAATGTATATTGTTTTATGGCGCATAGACAGCTAAGGTCATTTAGCGCACAATTAAATTTTATTATTCATGATCCCTGGATAAACAAATCAGTACTAGGTTAGAAAATGTGCCTTACCCAAGGGCACTCCACTATGACCGAATTGCCGCAACTGGGGATCGAACCAGGGACACCCTGTTTCGAAATCCTCGACGCTGACCACTCGAGCACAGCAAATTCCTAGTAATCATTGGAACGTAAATGATGACTATCATGTTCACAAGGTCAATTATAGCAATTCAGCCAATTTAAAGGGTCATAATCCTGACATGCATAAATGGTTTTCGAAAGGAACCAAGCTCTCACAGATATCTAGCTACTGAATAAGTTTGGTAAGCACCAGGTGATAAATAATGATTTATTGTGCTCACAAGGTCAATTATAACTATTTTCCTGATTTTAAAGGGCCATAGTCGTGTCATGCATAAACATATCTGGCTGATCTCCGAAAGGAGCCGAGCTGTCACAGATATCTAGCTATTGAATAAGTTTGATAAACATAAGATAATGAATGAAGCTTTTATCGCGTTCACAAGGTCAATTATAACAATCTTGCCAATTTTAAAGGGCCATAATCCAGTTGTGCATTGATGGACCTGACTGGTTTACGAAAGGAACCGAGCTCTGGATAAGTTTGATATAAATCTGATTAAAATAAGAGTTTATCGTGTTATTAAGAAATTGTGGACGTATGGCAGACAAAGTGTGATTACAATATCTCACCTTGTCACTATGTGACAGGTGAGCAGATAAACGCATCAGAGAAATAAATAACAGATCTGCCAAAGCAAAAATAATTGTATCATTATATATCTATTGACCACTTGAAAACATCAATAACTCTTTACGATAAACATCAATCTGAGCATGCATATTATCTGATCAATCAGATCAAATTGCACAAAGGTGGAGGTTTGTCTGAATGTATTCTAGTCTCAAAGACCTTTGTTTCTGTTACAGAATGACACTCAACTATGCTACTTAAACTGTTTCATTGTGTGCTTATAGAAATACAGCAAACAGTGTTTATACACATATCCATTTACATCAAAATTTAAGACCAAGATTAGTAAAACATGCAGGTTTACAACATAGGAGCAAGTTTTAGTGTTACTCAAAATGAACATTTGTTTTCAAAGTGACTCTAAATGTTCATTTTTATAGCATTGCAAGCTTTGTTGTAACATTTTGAAAGTTGAATTGTAGAACAGTTAACAAGAGGGCCAAGATGGCCCTAAATCATGCACTCTTAGTGATAGTAAATTAGCAACAAATATTTAACTGCAAATATCTGTGAAAATTTGAACAGGAGCTCGTGTATATGATATTGCAAGGAATGGACACTCTGTTAAAGAAATAGCTTATCAGTAAAGGTCATTTGTTTCTTGAAATGTAACAAGTTTTGTCGTTTTGTACCTTTCCTAATGCCACATTGCTGCCCTGTTTGTCAACAAAATCAATAAGGCTTCAACAGATTTTGTAAGAGGATCACTTTAAGAACATTACTGCCAAAATATCTTGGAATCTGACCAATGAACTTTATTGAGGAAAAGGTTTTGAAAGTTTGGGTACTTTTCTCAATTTCTGATGATGCAGCAATCAAAGTTCTACACATAATGCCTACACAGATTGTAAGTTTTTGAAGAGATTGAAAAACACCCATCAAAGAAAAATTCCTATAAAGTTACCTTGAAATTGGTAGAGTGGAATGGTAGGGGTTGTCATTTGTAGGTAAAGGTTCAATTTACCCCTTTTGTAATGACGCATGGTTGCTATGATTTTGTAACCAATCACAACAGCTTGAACAAATTCAAAAACTGTATTATGGTAAACAATTTTTGTTATCTAAGGACACGTTGTTCAATAAAAATTATTATAAGCAACATGTCAAAGTCCATACAGCAAACTTAAAACAAACGTACCATGTTTCGGTTATAATTTGGATTTACACCATTTCAACAGTATTTCAGTTATATACCGAAACCATTTAACTTAACCCTTTACCACTGCAACAATTTTGCGGCAGATTGACTTTGAACATTATTTAAAAAATATCTCTATCATTGCATCAGAATGGATAAACTATTACTTAAAGTGGAAAACATTGTGATGAAAGGATAACTTGCTTGTTTTGAAATATATGTTTGCAAGTGTTTATGAAGGTCACGTTATCGTTACTTTTAGTAAATTAATACAGTGATTGTATTAAGTAGTAAATCGTATTCGTTTTGTTTGTGCAAGTATTGGCATTCAGAAAAATTAATATAGTCTCTTTCATCACAACATAATGTCTACAATTTATCACAGTTATTAAATTTAGATGGTTCAATGTTTTTAATAAATATCACTGGCGATGCTTTAGTATCTGATTTGGCTCTTGTATGATTCAATGAGGAAGTTAGCGATTGATTTAGAGTCAATATTTCTCATCATTGTTTTTAGAGTGTTGTTATCACTGTCCTGCCCTAAGATGTCACCAAAATGTTTATGTCGTAGTTCCTTGTAGCCTAGGCACAACACTTGAGGAAGTGTGTCTTGTCTTACGTGTCCTTGGTTACAGGTTCTTCTATCTAGTGGTACTCGGGTCTCCTGTATCACTCCAATTCTATGGATAGTGGGAAAACACAGCATCTGAATCACACCAATGCGGATCTTTGTTTTATTGACAATTGTCTATCTACATATTGCTCAGTTTTAAAGCAGTCTTTGAACAGTTTATACGTCTGCAGCTTTCGCGATTGATGTAACCCATCTCTCCAGGTTGTTTCCAGCTTGTGTCTCATACTAAGGTTCAAACACTTAATTATGTATTCACGCGACACATCTTTTATGGTATAAACATCAAAAAGGTTTATGAGGTAGTTGTCCTCCAGTATTTGCTTAACGTCTGCCACGTGTCCCCTGAAAGCGTTGTTTTGCCTTTATCCCAGACAAAACGCAATGTGCAACGCGTGAAACAGGTAAGCAAGATAGTCTATGCCAAAGACAAATTATATCAGTGTCTTCTGTAGAGTGGGCTATTAAGTCCTGTTTCACCGTCCAGGGCAATAAAAGAAGTTTGCTTTCGATGCCCAGAAATGTTTGTATAGCCATGTGTTGGAGTTTGTTCATGTCGTCACAGTTTTTAAATCCCCAAACACCAGCTGTGTAGGGAAACAATTGGAACAGTTTGATTGTTTACAGCCTTCAGATCCAATGGACCACAATTTTCTGAGTTTGGCTATGATAGCTCCATCCGATCCATCCTTCTGGGAACTTCTGTCACATTGGAAATTTATAAATGATGTGTTACAGCACTGGAAAATAAAACAAAAGGTTAATAAATTAAATCTTCAAGATACTTTTTCGCCTTTTTACCCAATTGTGTGAAATTCAACAGGCGACTCATAAAATATTAATGACTATATAGCATTTCCCAACTCTGATTAGCGTAACTTAGGCCTCAATGATAAAGGGGAAAGCAGCTGGGTTTTTTAACTACAATACGTGTGTCCAGGCACGTAGCTGCTGTTACGCCAAAAAGCCCAAGCTTGTACATTATTTTCTTGATTCTACTTTTCTTCATATCAATAATTAATTCATTAAAGTACATGCATGATTTCTGTATAGCGGCTTGCAAATCCTATTCGGTCCAGCTACGCGCCTGGTGTCAGAGAGTTTTTTTATGTTATAGTAATATACTTAAAGACCTGTTAACTGAATGAAAAATTTAACTCTTTCGAAAATCAGTAACAATAACACGAGTCAACACACATTTTAAAACAAAAATTGCATCACACATCAATTAAACATCCTTTCCGAGATACAAAAGAAAGACGACTTTATTGAGGTGTTATTAAGGCATATTTCTATAAATGAAAGTTATTGAAAGGAGTTTGTAACACTTTAACGAAAGTAGAAATAGCTGTCAAAATGAGTACAAAATAACTAGGGTACGAAGATAACTTTGTTTCAAATAAACAACATGGCAGATTGACAGTTCAATTGAACAATCACATTTTTTTATAAAAGCAAAACACAGAAATAATACTTACAGAGAGGCTATGCAACTTATTTCAAAACACCGAAATTGCATATAAAAGGAAAAACGAAAACATAACAGGTTTGCACGCTCGGGATACGTGGGAAATACCGGAATACATTGAAATATACCGAAATATACTGAATATATACCGAAATACTCTGAATTACACTCGTGTAGTACACAAATAAGCAGTTTTGAATCGACATACAGCACAGAAAAGTATTGTCTTTCATTACTTCATATTTGTTGAAATTTTCCCGGGTTGGATTCCATCTTGTCAGCTGACAACTTTACACCCGTTTTATCCTTTTGACAGGATTGTGTATTTCACACTTTACTTGTTTTATTGTTGTGTAGTGTTAATTCATTTTTTAATCGGACTGACCAACAACTCTAAGCGGTATTGATACATATAAAAGGCCATGAGTCGATTCAAAAATGCTTATTTGTGTAATAACACAAGTGTATTTCAGTATATTAAAGTCTATTTCTGTATATTCAGTATATTCCGGTATATTAACACGTACCCCATATTTGAAGTACATATGGGAGTTTCCGGTAGCATATGTTAGTATATTCTTGCGCTATAAAAGACCATCAATTATACATATGTCAATGCGCTTTTGAAGATAAATTAAATCCTAATTATATTTTTTTCAATTTTCAGCAATTACTGGGTTCCTTTGATTGTACTTCAAGCGTAAGCGTTTAAAATCAGGTACTACATTGCGCGTAGGTTAATCATTTGGTACCGGTGTATCGGCAAATCGGTTGTGTGTACTTCGGTCGAAATAAGTGTAAGGATCAATTCTACCGCGTTCGATTATTTAAAACACTCTATTACATATCAATACGAAATTCCTTTCCAAAATTTAGACGACACTATACAACTTATAAGATAACTATTGTGTTTCTTTATCAATAATGCTGAATTATTTGAAAATGCAGTGCATATTGGTAGAACTACATTCAGGCGTAGGCAACATGAGAACTGGAATTAACGAGGTTAGCCCTGAGTTTCCCGTAACTATACTTCTTTGGTAAACCAAAGAAATAAAAAGAGGTTTTGCACGCAATTTATACCTGATCATTTTTATAAATAAGAAAAAACAAGTACTCTCATACGGGCGAATCAATCCGGAATGCAGAACAGTTCTGTATTTTAAATTTTGATTCCAACTATTTCTTAATATTTCAACGTTAATTCACTTTGAACTTTGAGATTTGACATTTTATTTAATAACGAGCACAGCTCGTTATGAGGTTTAACCTTTTCTATATTCAGTATGGAAACAAATTGGGTGCAAAGATACTACGGCCCAGCTCATAAAATCCAAATGAAATTACATAGAACAAAGCAGGGAACCATGGCCGACATTTATTCATATCCGGCCGACGTCACATCCGTCCAAATCAAGCTGGTTCCCGAGATAACGGCAATAACTTTTTTGTTTACAGTAAAGTTTGATAACCAGAACCTATCGGCTACGAGTCCCTTTGCTTTAGGTCAAAGGGAAGTAAATCATTTTCCATAGGCGACCATTATAGCGTTATGGGTTATGGTTCGTTACTAGCAAATGAATTAACACATATTCCTATATCAAACTAAAGTTCATTCTTAGAACTACCAAAAAAGCAAAACAAACCCACATGTTCACCGTTTTTTGACAGAGCTAGGAGGTCAAATCAAAGGTCACCCTTATCCCGCACTGAATTTTACTTTCAATTTCAGAAAATACAGCATGTTCTGAAAATGGCTATTAGAGTGTCAACATAGCTAAAAGCAAACACTATTTTGGTTATAAATCAGTCAGAGGTTATTCAACTTTATGAAAATCACTTTCAACTTTCAACAAAATCATTATTGTCCAATGGGAGCTGTGCTGTCACCGCTCTCGCGCTCTATTTATTAGGTAGCGTTGCCTTTCGGCTCTTTTCGCTAATTTATTACATAGGTGGAATTTCCTTGCCGTTTGTTATGACATATGCGGAGGTTCCTTGCCGCTTGTTTTTACTTCCGGAAGTCGTAATCACGTTGTTTGGCTTGCATGCCACAAGCTCGTCGTTTCAGAAGATTAAGGTCCAATATTGCCCCACATGATGTAAGTTTTGTCGAGTTTGTTGCATATTTATATGATTTATCCGATACATGTACATGCTTTAAAGCTTAGCGCCTGTTTATGTGAGAATTTGACTTAAAGTTGGACGTTGTCACACCCCACCCACTTCTATTTAATATTGGAAATTATTTGGTTTATTCTGAATAATATCGGGGACATAGATATCTATGTCCCTAGTAATATTTAGATAAATTGAGGTTTATTTGGATGTCTAAAGATTTAATTATCATCTCATAATTCTTCAGTGTTAAGATGAATGACGGTAGAATGTTCAAGGTCATGCCTAATTATTGTACAATTTAACTTGTAGATTGTTTCATGCTGCAATAATATTTCAGTTTATTTACAACCTGCATTGTATGTTGCAGGTTCTTACCGCATGGGATATGACAATATTCAGGGACGAGTATTAAATAAAGTTGAAATCGATGCTGGGTTTTCGAGTATTGGATATTATTCCTCCCTCTGGTTATACTAGCTGTAAGGTTCCTAAATGGTTCTATACCGAGACAGCATAGTAAGAACATCATCATCAACGCATCAACCGGACTCGTCAAGTGTATCATCTGTACTGATGGTTTGAATGACTCGTCAAATTAGGACATTGACTGAAAAAGGCATGGCGGCATTTAAAGAGAAGGTAGAAGACTTCCAGAAAAAATTGAAAATTAAGTCTCAAAACATTTCGGAAATATTATCTGAGGAAGTTTCCACTGATGTAAGTGTTGTTAAATTAAATAGATATGAGGAGAAGTTGAAGTTAGGGCTAGAAGTTTACAAGTCCTCTGTGCATACTTACAGTTCATTTCTCGATACTACAAAGACTGAACAAAGTATAGAATTACAACATGAACTTCGAGGCATCTTCGAAGAACAAAGATATCAAGTTGAAGAGTTTTTGTCCTTAATTCACATAACCAAACAACAATTACTTGAGAACTTAATGAAAAGTGTTCATGTATCTCCAAAACCAAGTTCACAAGATGTTTTGACAGACATTACTAGTTACATGTTGAAGAAAGAACTTGTTGTTTCCAGAATAACTACTTTCAATGACTCGCCAGAAACTTTCTTAGGTTGGAAATCCACTTTCAAACAGGTTGTTACAGAACTGAAAGTAAATCCCGCGGAAGAAATTGACTTATTGATTAAATGGTTAGGTGCTGATTCACGTAAGCACGCAATATCACTGAAATCTGTTCACATTAAACAACCAGAGATTGGAATCCAGAAATTATGGCGACGTCTCGATGAGAGATATGGCTCTCCAGAAGCTGTTCACAGAATTATTCTCAATAAACTTGACAGAATCTCAAAGTTAACTTTTTCAGACACTACTAAGTGGTATGATTTAGCCGATGTGTTGTCGGAAATTGAAGCACTTAAGAAGGACTCTGATTATTTAACTGCTTTAGCATGTTTTGATTCTTCTGTTGGTGTCATGCAAATTATCGCTAAGCTTCCATCTAATGTACAGGAAAGGTGGGCAACCAAGGTGTATCACTACAAGGAGGATCATTCTGTGCTATATCCACCTTTCGAAGTGTTTTGTAAATTCGTCAATGAGCAGTCTAGGATCCGCAATGATCCTAGTCTTCTTCCAGTTGGACCAAGTCAGTCGTCTAATCAAGGCAACACAGGATACCGAAGGTCATCAGTCGTAACCAAGAAAACAGAAGTTGTGAATGATAATACCAGAAACCTAGAAAAATACTGTTTGTTACACAGAAGTAATCATAGTTTAAACAAGTGTCGCGTTTTCAAGTCAAAATCCTTTGAAGAAAGGAAAACATTCCTTAGTGATCAAAACATATGTTTCAAGTGCTGTGAATCAAACAAACATCGTGCTAATAATTGTAGAGTTAGTGTTAGATGTGATTGTGGTAGCACATATCATCCTGGTGCAATGCATATTGATCGGCCACAAGGTGAAAGTGTTAGACATAGAGATGATTCACAACAAGCACAACACAGAGGTGGGCAAATAACATTAAGACATGATCAACAGAATGGCGGGGAGACAAACTACCAAGTGAATAACAGTTGTACACAAATTTGTAGAAATAGTTTTGCTAAGTCATGTACCAAAATTGTACTAATAAGTGTTGGTAGATCTGATAATCCTTATAAAACTGTCAATTGTTATGCTATGATAGATGATCAAAGCAATTCTTCATTAGCAAAACCAGAGTTGTTTGATATGTTGAATATTAATAGTCAAGAATTTGAATACACAATTAATTCTTGTGCTGGTACCCGTGTTGCACAGGGTCGCCGGGCAAGTGGTTGTTTTGTCATGTCTGTAGATGGTTCAGTTACTTATCAATTACCCACTCTTATTGAGTGTCAAGACATTCCAAATGATAGGAATGAGATATGTTCACCTCATGATGTAGGATTTCATCCCCATTTGTCCCACCTAGCAGGTTTCATTCCAGAGATAGACAATGAGGCTCAGATTTTGCTTCTTATAGGTCGAGACCTGGTTGAGGCCCATCATATCCAGAAACAAATCATAGGTCCCCCGGGTGCCCCTTTTGCCCAAAAGCTAGGACTTGGTTGGGTAGTAATTGGTGAGATGTGTTTAGGAAAGGTACATTATGTTGATCAGGTTAATGTTAATAAAACTCATGTACTTTGTGACGGTCAAGTGTCCCTGTTCCCACCTTGTAAGAATAGGTTTGTTGTTGCAGAAAAGGTCAAGCTAAACAGTAATTCCTTTGACCCGGTGTTTGTTCAAACAGCTAATGATGATAAACCTGGTCCATCTATGGATGATATAGAGTTCTTAGGTTTGATGGATAAAGGGTTTCGTAAAACTTCAGATGGTAAATGGGGTGCCCCCCTACCCTTTCGGTCTTCTAGGTCACGTCTTCCTAATAATAGACCAGACGCTGTACGCAGAGCTAGGTCACTTCATTCAAGCTTGATGAAAAATCCTGTTAAGAGAAATCTAATGGTTGAATTTATGGCTAAGATTTTTGACAAAGGCCATGCAGAAATTGCCCCTCCCCTTACTGATAATGAGGAATGCTGGTATTTGCCAGTGTTTGGAGTCTTTCATCCAAAGAAACCAAATCAAATACGAGCAGTATTTGATTCTTCCGCACAATCTCGAGGTGTTTCCTTGAATTCCGTCTTGTTAAGTGGGCCTGACCTAACAAACAACTTAGTAGGTGTTCTTATGAGGTTTCGAACAGAGTTGGTTCCTGCAATAGGTGATATTGAGCAAATGTTCTATTGCTTCCTAGTAGATAAAAAACATAGAAATTTTCTTAGGTTTTTGTGGTACATAGAGAATGACCCTAGTCAAGAAATGATAGAGTACCGGATGACAGTACACGTTTTTGGTAACAGTTCGTCACCGGCAGTGGCATCATATGGTTTACATAGGACAGTTGAGAACTCAGATTCCGATGTTCAAGATTTTGTGCGTAAGAATGTTTATGTAGATGATGGTCTGACATCCAAGTCATCTCCAGGTCAAGTTGTTGATCTCATTAAGAGAACTCAGAAGGATTTGGGTGTTTGTGGCCTACGTCTTCACAAAATTGCATCTAGCAGTGTACAAGTCATGCTTAGTTTTAATGTTGAAGATTTAGCAAAGGACATGAAGTGTCTTGATTTTGAAAGTGACATGTTACCACTTCAGCGAAGCTTAGGTGTTTGTTGGAATCTGGAGCTCGATTGTTTCACCTTTAAGGTAGAAACCTCTAGTCACCCCGTCACAAGACGTGGTATTTTGGCCACTGTTAATAGCTTGTTTGATCCGCTTGGCTTTCTTTCACCTTTTACAATCATTGGAAAACTGATTTTTAGGGACATAGTGTCAGAGAAATGTGATTGGGATCAACCAGTACCCCAATGTGTTGATAGTAAGTGGATGGAGTGGAAGCATTGTCTTGACATGCTTTGTTGCTTGAAAATTCCTCGTAGTTATTTCAGTGTCAGTCTTAGTGAGGTTACTCATTTGTCACTCCATGTGTTCTCTGATGCTTCAGAACAAGCAATATCAGCGGTAGGTTACTTGGTTGGGCGTACACCTTGTAGCACTAACTTTCATGTAGGGTTTGTGATGGGAAAGTCTAAGATTGCCCCCAGTAAAGGTCATACAATTCCCCGACTTGAGCTCTGTGGAGCTGTGTTAGCCACTGAAATTTCTCAGTCCATTACTGATCAATTAGGATTGAAGTTTGACCAAGTCAAGTACTACACGGACAGTAGAATAGTATTGGGTTATATTCACAATCAGTCTAGACGTTTTTTCACGTATGTTTGTAATCGTGTCCAGAAAATCAGGCGGGTTAGTGAGCCTAGCCAGTGGAATTACGTGCCCTCTGAACAAAATCCTGCGGATATAGGAAGTAGGGGTGTTAATCCTGTTGTTTTGGAACAAAGTAGTTGGTTTTCAGGTCCAGATTTTCTGCACAAGCGGACTGAATCAGTACCAGAGTTCTTCCCTGTAGTAGCTCCTGAAACTGACAAAGAGATACGCTGCCATGTATCTGTCAATGCTATCGTTATTAAGGAATCAGATATGCTCAGTAGTAAAAGATTTGAGAAGTTTTCCACTTGGTCAAACTTAGTTTTGGCTATTGCTGTACTTAAACATGTTGCCGTGTCTTACCGTAAGGGTTCACCCTGCAGTGGTTGGCATTCTAGTTGTCGGTCTTTGAAAGATCCAGAGTTAAGCAAACATACGGAGTCTTTCATTCTTAGGATAGTTCAAAAAGAGTTCTTTAGCAACGAGATTCAGTATTTGAAAGGTCAATACAATCTTAGCAGGGATTCACCCATTTTGGCCCTTGATCCCTTCCTAGATGACCATGGACTTCTACGTGTAGGGGGTCGCTTGAGTAACAGTGACCTATCCCATTGTCAAAAACACCCTGTTATAGTCCCTGGGAAGCATTATATTGCTAAACTTTTGGTTGGTCACTTTCACAGTCTAGTCCAACATCAAGGACGTCAGCTGACAGAAGGAGCTGTCAGAGATGCAGGTTTTTGGGTTACAGGCGGAAAACGGCTGGTCACCTCCCTGATTTTTCAGTGTGTCACTTGTAAGAAGCTTAGAGGCAAATTCTTAGGGCAAAAGATGTCTGATCTTCCTGTTGATAGGGTCCAACAAGCTGCCCCTTTTACTTATGTAGGTGTCGATGTATTCGGCCCGTGGTCAGTTGTGTCTAGACGGACACGTGGTGGTCAAGCTAGTTCTAAAAGATGGGCAGTATTGTTCACTTGCCTTACTATCAGGGCTGTGCACATAGAGGTTATCGATGAAATGTCTTCGTCATCGTTCATAAATGCCCTCCGAAGGTTTGTTTCTCTAAGGGGAGTTGTAAAACAGTTTCGGTCAGATCGTGGCACAAATTGTGTAGGTGCAACCGCTCTTCTCGGCATTGAGGCAATAAATGTTGAGGATAAACCAATTGAGGATTTCATGCGATCTCATAGTTGTCAGTGGGTTTTTAACCCTCCCCATTCGTCACACATGGGTGGTTCTTGGGAGAGGATGATTGGGATAGCTCGAAGAATTTTAGAGGCAATGTTAAGGCCGGTCACTACTTTAACACATGATGTGTTAGTCACCCTTATGGCTGAGGTTACTGCCATAATAAATTCTCGACCCATTGTCCCAGTTTCAAATGACCCAGATAATCCCGAGGTATTGAGTCCTTCTATGTTACTTACATCTAAGGCTGTACATGACTCCACCAGTGTGAGTGATTTAGATGTTAAGTCCCTTTATGGTGCCCAGTGGAAAAGGGTACAGTACCTTGCCGGGCAGTTTTGGAGTAAATGGAGACGAGAGTATTTGAATTCTCTACAAAATCGTAGAAAATGGAACTATGAACTAGAACCTTTGTGTGTAGATGACATTGTTTTGCTTAAAGACAGAGAAGTGAACAGAAATTCATGGCCTATGGCCAGAGTTACGAGAGTTTTTCCAAGTAAGGATAAAAAACTTCGTACAGTTGAAATTGTTGTGTTCAAAGATGGGAAACAGAGTAAATATGTAAGACCTGTCCATGAACTTGTTTCTCTTGTGAAAGCAGAAAGTAAATGTATATAGACTGATAACATAGTATTAAGAGTGCTTCAAATAGAAGTAACATTTCATTTGCTGCTAAAAGTTACTTAACTGTTTGTACTTAGATCTGGGATTACATTACTATTTGTACTTATTGCATTTAACATGTGAAATAATGGTTGCAGTATGTAACTTTGAGCATTTGTAATTGCCTTTTTATATATCCAAGGTTTTCAGAAAGCTTTAAAAAAAATTAATTTTCAAGTATAAATTTATGCTTTAAAAATGTCATTGTCTAAACAATTTCACTTAAGGCTTAAGTTTGATGTACATGTTTGGATAAATTATGTTATTGTTTGTATGCTGATATCTTCATAGATATCAGGCGGGGAGTGTGCTGTCACCGCTCTCGCGCTCTATTTATTAGGTAGCGTTGCCTTTCGGCTCTTTTCGCTAATTTATTACATAGGTGGAATTTCCTTGCCGTTTGTTATGACATATGCGGAGGTTCCTTGCCGCTTGTTTTTACTTCCGGAAGTCGTAATCACGTTGTTTGGCTTGCATGCCACAAGCTCGTCGTTTCAGAAGATTAAGGTCCAATATTGCCCCACATGATGTAAGTTTTGTCGAGTTTGTTGCATATTTATATGATTTATCCGATACATGTACATGCTTTAAAGCTTAGCGCCTGTTTATGTGAGAATTTGACTTAAAGTTGGACGTTGTCACACCCCACCCACTTCTATTTAATATTGGAAATTATTTGGTTTATTCTGAATAATATCGGGGACATAGATATCTATGTCCCTAGTAATATTTAGATAAATTGAGGTTTATTTGGATGTCTAAAGATTTAATTATCATCTCATAATTCTTCAGTGTTAAGATGAATGACGGTAGAATGTTCAAGGTCATGCCTAATTATTGTACAATTTAACTTGTAGATTGTTTCATGCTGCAATAATATTTCAGTTTATTTACAACCTGCATTGTATGTTGCAGGTTCTTACCGCATGGGATATGACAATATTCAGGGACGAGTATTAAATAAAGTTGAAATCGATGCTGGGTTTTCGAGTATTGGATATTATTCCTCCCTCTGGTTATACTAGCTGTAAGGTTCCTAAATGGTTCTATACCGAGACAGCATAGGAGCCAACCTCAGTCTTATATATTCATCTGAAATTCCCTGGACAAAATTGTCTGCCCGGCAAGCCGATCCGATTTACTTCCCTTTGACCTTTAGGTAAGAATCTTTATCTTTCTCGTTTTCGTAACATATATTAACACAGACAATATCATGTTGGCGTTCTTGTAGGTAAAGATATAAGATCTAGCTGTATTGTAAATCTGAATGTTTTGCATTCATTGACGGATGTTCCTGGCGATGGGATAACTGTCTGATCTAAGATGCTCTTCGTGTTAAATTTGTTTCACTAGATCAATGACAATGCTTCACAGACCTGCTAAAGTCGTCAGTCCTTCTGACAAAACTCCTTTGACAGTCAAAGATCGATGCAAAAATTGGTTGAACATACACCCTGTGACCCAAATCAGAGACATGTATTTATGTCTCTGCCCAAATACACCAAAACAATGGTCATGTGTGTGACAGACAACAAAAATAAGATGAAAGGCGGGATATTTTGCCATTAAACTGCAAAATTTTCTTTTAAATTCTCAATTCCTTTATTCTAGCTATCACTATTTGTTTCGTTAGTGATCCGGAACTCCCACGCTTACTGTATAATGTAAGAAATAAATATGACCCCCAAGTCCCTTTGCATAAATATCACAAAAATAGCACATAAGAAAGTAAATCTATTTTTAGAAGTGTTCTTCGAAGTTCTCGAGTGCAGATTGTTTACACATTTAATGACGATTTAATGACGTAATATCTTACGTGTCTACTGCATGGCATCCACTTCATTTTTTAGTGGTGAACACATTTGCAATGTGGACGGAATATTTAAGACTAATGGCTAATCAGTTAAAACTAACAGCTTTTTAGACTAAAAGAACCCAAGAAGAAACGTCCCCAGTGTATTCAAGAGACATATCGGGTGTCCAAAAAAGGAAGTTTGAACAAGTTTTCTAAAAGATTTGACTGGAGACACATATCCGTGGCCGAGACGGATTTATATAGGCATGCCTTGTGCTGTGTGTTCTGAACACAATTTAAAAATCAAAGTACAAAGTACTGAAGGTAGAATTGCGATCGTTTAAGAAGAGATACAGAAGTGCATATATGAATATTTATTTTACCGGTTACCTTCAGGCAAAGTTTCAAGTGTGTAACCCTTTCCAGTGCTGAGATTTTGCCTCAACCTGAAACTTTAACCAAAATGTTGACGAACAGACAGACGGAGAGACAGACATCGCCAATCTATAGAACGGAATTGCTAGAGCAATCCGGCCAAAAATATAAAAAAATCATCAATTTTAGCAGTAAAATCCTGCCAAGAAGTAATGAATTGAGAAAAAAATGTGCTGAGAGGTCCATAATTTCAAACTTGCTAAGATTTGGTCTGTGCAATGAATGTACAAATTGAAAAATGTATTGTTGATATGTATTTTCTACACCATCATTGTAATGTTGTTTATCATAAATAAAATTATTCCTTTTTTTAAATAAACTTTTAATCAAAATGTGTGTCTCAGTGTTGTCTTCTTCAGCAGTTTGACAGAAACAAAGCCTAAATCTGAAATTGTGTCAATGTGTTATTTGTCAACTCTGTCCCATAAGTTTTGCTTGTGATTTGAACTCTCATAAAAAAAGCACGGAAAGGGACAACTTTCCCAACTTTGATTAAATATGTTTTCAATTAAATTGTAAAAAATTACAATTCTAATTTTGAACGGTGTAATACGTGTGAAAGCTCGAGCCGGAGGCTCGAGCGAAGCACGCCTATAGGTTACCCGTACGAACACATCATATGAGATCAAAACAACGAGAATTCAGTACAATCTTACTGTTTTTCACATATCAAATCTCAACCCCATAGCACTTTTTTTCGGCCATTTTGCTTCCGGTCTTACTGGACGGACAAATGATCGTAACCTATTCATTTCGTAACCGGTAAAACCCACAAACACGATATTCGTATGTTTTGACAAATCAAAAAATACTTCGAACTAGAGAGAAAAATTAAATTAAATTCCTTCTCGATAAAGGAATGAAAACAAGGAATCTGATATGTGATAATTTGCGTGTAATTGCACTCGTTTTCTATTTCTAAAATTATATTTTCTCAACCGGAAGTAAACACATCCAAATGTGACGACACGTCATTGCAACCCAAGTGAATTCATTGTAATGCAAGTAATAAATAAATAACAAAAGGAAAACGACAGAAATGGTAGGAAAAGATAGTTTGACTCGTCACAAATGGATTTCATTCACTGGAAGGACTTTATGAAGGGTAAGCCGACTATTCTTTTGTACCTGTCATCATTATTTCATGGATTTTATATCTTGGCAATATAGAAAAGCAATAAACACTTGAAAATGATTGTAAATATTTCAACGGAAGTTATCGTTCGTTACACTGGCCTCGGATATTATTTTAACTGAAAAGGACGAACAATTCTGTTTCTGTATCGACATAGCTTCATTTCAAGGTAAGATATTGATTATATCAATAATTTGCTTAAAAATATAACTTCATTTCTAAATTATTTGTTAGTATCTGTTGGGAACATTCCACGATGCTTTCGTCACATCGTGTGACGTCACATCGTGTGTATTGTTTTTGTCTGTTTCTGTTCCACGATGCTTTCGTCACATCGCGTGACGTCACATCGTGTGTATCGTTTTTGTCTGTATCTATTTGAAGCCGAAGCCGTCTTGTCAAATGTTAACCCCACTCAAGAAAATAGCTAAACTATCATATCATCGCCTGTCTAGTTGTATTGACTTTAAGACGTTTATCTATATATTGCAGTAAATGTAGCAAACGAACAAAACTACAGTTAATTTCAAATTATTTGCCTTCAATTTACATTTTGTTTACATTGTACAGTTTAACAGTTTATGTCTATGACCTAGTCTTTGTCAAATCATGAAAGTATGACCAGAATCAGTTCTATCTGGTTTTGGGGTATACATAGTAAATGTCTTAAGCCATATATATATCCTCCAACCTGAACGAGAGGAAAACACTTTCATGCTTCAAACGAGTCCATGTTTTAAGATGATGATGTCATATGTGGGGACTTTCTGTACCAGATGCTGTCTGTATGTTTCTTCTTTTTTTTATCAAAATTTGTTTATTGATCAACTCAAGAGGTCGTCTGTGTTTGGTGAGTGTGATTATGTGGGGTCTGGGGTAACTTTTCTTTGCTATATACAGTTAGTATATGGCAAGGTCTAGAAGGCTAATTTAAGTGTGGGGTGGGGGGGGGTTGGGGTGGTGAAGGTAAGGTCAAACTTTGATTGTTGGTTGGTGGGAGGTTGTGGGTGGGTGGTTACACTGAACATCCTTCAACCGATCTTAACCAAACTTGGTATACAGTTAGAATATTGCAAGGTCTAGAAGCCTATTAATTGTCAAGGTCATACGTTAAAGGTCAAGGTCAAAATTGGACTTTGACTATTTTCTTGAATACCGAGGGGATGTATCCGCTTTGCGGTGCCCTTGTTTTAAATACTCTACATTTATGTATTCAAACCACATTTACACAAAAGATTCAACATCTATTGACAGCACTCATTTCATACTTGAAGCACAACAACCATGATGTCATAGAACCCTTCAATTGAAGAGCAAATGCAAAATAAAAAGCCTTAGAAGCTTTTAGGTCGGTCGATTTAGGTTCCTTCTATGAAACAGGGCAATGTACACTATCTAGTATACTAATAAGATAAACAATCTGAAACATTGAAATCTGCAGATAAGAGGATCAATCCCTTTTTAAATTCAACAAACACTCGAAATACTTTTTATTCAAATATGCAGTTCATAATTAATGTCAGTTATAAGTCACCCAGTGACCTCACATAAGTGTTCTGTCCTCTGATATAACTGAAATACCACAGAAATGTATCTCTTTTCTGTTTTCTATGTAATTTATTGTGAAATCCATTTTTCTGTGTGAAATTGTATAATCTATACAATACAAATGGTAAAATTTAAACTAGTATACATTCATTGTAACAAAAAAAATCTTATACTTTACCGACTGGTAATAAAATTACACATATTTTCATGAACTGCTGCTCAAAGTAAAAACCTATACTGTAGTTTAATGGACAGTCCTGGTCTAACGAGAGTTCTGAGTTCAAATCCCAGCAGGTACATGATTTGAAAGAAGCAACTAAACTTAACAATTTATACATCAAACAATTATGTTGTGGGGAGTTATCTTACTTAAACACTTATTACATTTTTGTTCAGGCTTCTAGTGAAAATATTTCACTACCTGTACCCCTTTCAAAAGCTTTTATAATTGCGCAACATTGATAACTCTTGAGAATCTGTACATGTTCACTGTCTGATCAGATTTTTTACTAATAGTCTATCCATTTTTTTTTTCAAACAACATATTTCATATACATGTATACATAATCGGTTGTTGACACTAAGTCTGGTACTTATTAACAAATAACCGGATGCTGTTTCATGTTTTACAAATTAAAAACCAGAAAAGGAGATAGGGGTTCAAAGGGAAATGTTGTTGAATAGGAACATATATATGATCATTTTGGATCAATTACTCCATTCCGACAATGTATTCAGATTAGTAACAGAAATCAAGTTATTTACATCAGACAATGGGCTAAACTTTACCCTTTCCAACATACATTTAAATGGGACTTTTGAAAATATTTGTCAAAATTTGTTTTCTCAGTCTGTATGCATACTGTTCTCATCTTAAATTGTCTCAAGAGTATACATTCAGCCAGATCATGCAAGTTAGCCATGTGCCTTGGAAGATTGTTGTGTGGAGAACTTTAATATTCTAGAAAGCCAGGAGAAAATGTTAGGTGAACTGAAGTACCATTGAAAGTAATGTTAAGCTCAAGTCATTCAATCAACCATGGTAAGAGTCAGTTTCTAATTATATTTATTACTAGTTTACAAATAACTGGCATTTGTGAAAATAAATCAGAACATTCTTCAATGCCTTCTAAGTGTTGTTTTCCATCTACATCCTTGGAAATCTTACTGTCTGTTACAATCCTTAATAAAAAATAAAACAGATATGTACAAATTAAACTTAAATGCATGATAAGTTTGGGTTTTTTCAAAATGTTTTTCAAATTCTGTTTGGTAACTTTCTACAATTTGCCTATTAATTTGTTTCTTGTTGGGTGACTGACAGAACTTAATTAATTGTTCTTGCTTTCACACGACCTAGGCTTTGCCTATTAACATATTACAAATTTAGAATAAAAGGATGAATCAGTTATGTTGTAACAACCAATATCCGCGGGTCATTTACCTGATTTTGGCCGAAAGAAATGATCGATTTCTTGCAAGATTTATTCGTTATTCGTTCTGCCTATTATAATCAAAGTATTCTAAACGCTTTATAAACAAGTGATTTAAAGCGCTCAAATCATTTGATGAAATTTGTTTCTTTAGACGCGGACCTTGTCGAAAGCACCTATCCAAAATGCAAGTCATCGTTAATCGTTGTCGAAGGAATAGATGGACTGAGAGAAAGAGAAAGAAAAGGCTTAGCAATGCATACTATCTTTATGAATAAGGACATGAACGAATATGTATGGACTAGCGCCTAGGATTTCGTACTAGCCGATCCTTCATTCCACTCGCTTATGCTAGCGGGCGAGTGGATGTTTACATCTCTGCCGAGAGTGAAAAAAGGGTTACAATTTACAAAGGGTAATTGCGCGGTGCAGTGCTATATTGGCGTAGTGATATCTAAATAATTGTGTACACTTTAAATATGATATTTACACTTACAAGACTTGTTATTTTCTATTATAAGCTTAAATAATCGGATTTTTTTTCGTTACTCTATGTTTGCTTTTGTGAGCATTCGTAAATTAGTCAAACCAAAAATTGCACTTAATTGTTGGTGGTGAAGGGCATATACATCACGTGACTTCAAACTCACTATGACTATGGCAGCCTCTGCGCATGCGCAAGTCTACCAAAAATTACAATTGATAAAAGGATGTGATAGTCAATCAAAGTACTGAAGTACTGGTAACGAATTATTTTGAAAATTAATTAATAATTACATTATGTTTTTTGTTTGTTTTAAACTTGCTTTAAAAGTTAGTAGTTTTTAGACAATCTAGTCTATTTCATGATTATAAATAATCTTGGCTATATATATTTTAAAAGAGACATCTGGAAATGTTCAATATATACTGTAATATACTGGGTGTATACGGATAAGTGTGAAAATGTATGGGTAAAACAGGATTTATTTAAAAAAAATAAACATGCGTAATGTAGTAGCATAACGGATAAAATATGCTAGTCGCACTGTTGCATACTATGTCTTTTTCAAAACATTCCTTACTTTATCATTTGAGTAAAAACTTAAAATCACAAAATTTGGAAGCAATATAGTAAACATTGAGATAATGTAATTTTGCTCATTTTTTTTAAAGCTTGTTACATGGTTTGTTTATTAACCCTTTCCCACTTACAACACATCTGCAGCAGGCGACTTTGAACATATCTTTGCAAACAAATATAAAGCTCTCTATAATGGAGGTAAAATACAAAGGGGAAGAAGATAATATGGGAAAATTGGAATTGCTTGCATTGAGCAAGTTCTACTTCAGTCAAAATGTGTTCTAAAGATGTCTACAGCAATGTCATCAGAAAGCCTCTACATGGGGTAAAGCAGGGTTTTACACCAGTACAAAATGTTGGGAGTCCTTGGGATGCAGTCATGTAAAATTAGGGAGTCCCTCCCTAAAAAACAGGGGTCCCAATACATGATACGGAGCCAAATGTTTATTGTTATATTATGTGTAAGCTGTTGTTATACATATTCATGATTATTATGATTTATCATAAATATGTATAAAACAGCTTATGAATTTAAAATGTATTATCAAATTTAATTTATGCTACTTTGGCACAGTAATGATATTGCTAAGCTTTTTTTTCTGTCTCACAACTTGTCTACTTTTTGGTATCGTAAATAAAGGAAAAGAAAAATGCTGATTGTTTAAGTTTTTTTAATTACTGGAATTTTCTAACTTTCTTTCCAATATTCTCCGAAACTGACGTACTTTCATTGCAACATTTCTCCTCAACTTCTAATTCGGGCTTTCTTTTTCCCCATATCGACCGCAAATCCGTTTGTTTTGACATATTAGCGTCAAGCGTATCGAATAGTTTTCGGACGTGTTAAAATAGCGATAGCTTCGAAGATAGTGTTTTCCGACGACGACGATTGGTCAATTCATGTCACGTGTGTACTCCAGAGCTCGCATAATGAGATTCCTAATTATATTATTAGAAGCAGGGAAAACCAGCTTTTTAACATTTGATGGATGTATAATATATTCTGGGCTAGAATTTATGTTCGCATATTCGCGAATTGCAAATTTCAATTTGCCGGGTGAGATTTCAGCCACTAGCATATTATTGCCAGTGAAATTGTTGGACCGAAATACTACGCATTTCTAATCGTCGATCTTTTATGACGTTATTCCATTTCAATTGATAAATGTCTCGCGCACATGCCAATTCAAAGACCCCAATATTGGTGACGTTTACTGCATACATTGAGAACAACAAGTTTTAATTTACATATCGCAAATACGATTGGCTGGAATAGTCACGTGTATATTTGGTTTCCCAAATTGTATTTTTATCTACAGATAGCTATGATTGGCTGGAAAAGTCACGTGTATATGTTTGATTTCCCAAAATATATTTTCTCTACGGAGCTTGTATACGATGACTAGATCTAGTTATATTGTACTTTACTTTTTTAATATGATCTTTTTACAGGCATGCGTCCGATGGGACTCAATTTTAATTTTTTCAGGGATTCCGGTTTATCATTTGATGCGTATTAGACGCAGAAATGCGCGTCCCGTAAAACCCTGCATGGTTCTTCAGCATGGGTTCGACTTCCGTTAACTACGTCACTCACTATAACTAAAAATTCATACGCTTTCCGACAAATGAAATATATATGCATTTACTGTTAATTTGATATTTTCTAGAGAATTGATTATCTATGTTGATTCGATAGTATAAATATGACTTCACTGTATTGAAAAAACACGTAGAAGTCATTTTAATATCGAAAAAATACTAGGACCATTTAGGTGCAGCTAATGTGTATTCTAAGCGGAAGTGTAGTTTAACCGTGACTTCCGCCAAAGCAACACGATCGCGTTAACCGCATTATTTTTTGAGAAAAAATAATTCGTTAAAAATGAATTTTAACATGGCACATTGTATGTCAGGACGGTAGCCAGAAATCTCGACCCAAAGAATTCTCGACCCCATTATCGGTTTATATAGGTGTGAATGGATGGTTTAACAGATGTCATAAACAAAAGACTGATTATTGATACTTACTTACCTGTTGATTGATTATTTAAATGATCTTGATGTGTTCTAACTAGTTAATCTGCTGCAGACGACTTTGAAAACATATGGTGAGAAAAGGAGCATATGTACATGACAGGTTGACTTTTGGCTAAGGTATAGTTATATTAATGAATAAGGAAGATTGTGAGAAAAGGAGGAGCTGTCCTCTATCAAAACAATACTTCAAATCTTAAAAATACTTTGAAAACCATGATATAGGATAATTTATAACAATGTTAAAACATACATCATTATTACATTAATCATTATCTAAATGTAGTGATTATTCAACAAAAGAACCATCATCCATTCACACCTATATAAACTGGGGTCTAAATTGGGGTCAACTATTCTTAGGAAACTGGGGTCAAGAATTCTGGAAGCCGTCAGGACCACTGCGATTCTTTAAAAGAATCCATCCTGCAGCTAAACATCATTCAAGTAAGTATAAAAACATCTTGCAAAACAGTTAAATCTTAAGAATTGGAAAATGCACAATTGATTTTAATTCAAAAGCATTGTGAGAAGTATATTTTGCATAATGTCAACAATCTGACCTTTTTTTCACAATGCTTTCAAACATCATATGCTGTAAGGTCAAATGTCATCTTCATAAGATAAACACAAATGTAAGTTACATCTGTATCATCAGTAATTATAATAATCATATGTCAATTAAAATGTTGATTTATCCTTTGATTGTCAATAATATCTGTATAAACCCCTCAATGGCTACTTTTTCTGAACACAAGTGGGGAATTGGCCCCTTTTCAAAACATTATAGAAGCATCTTTGCCAAAATATACTCAAATGAAAAATGTATAAAAATACCAAAATACACCGGAATCCTCAAAGTCTACCTAATTCTTAAAAAAATGCCCCAAATATCAGAATTCAGTGAAGATTGGGATTTTCCGCACAAATTGGGCGAGAACTGGTTGTATCTCCAGAAAATTGAGCGTGATTAATATAAGATTAAAGCTTGTTTCACAATTGATGTAAAAAAGATAAGTTTAAAGTCACTGGTTTAAAGGAATAATCCAGATAAGACTGCACAGAGGTACAAACTGGTCTAAAACAAAACTGGTTACAGAACCCAAAGCTTTGCTTTTTTACATAACTAATAAACATGTATATTGTTTTCAATTTTGGTCTATTTTTTAAATATTAGGCTATTTAAAAGGAAAAAGGTATAAATAGTGTTTGTAATCTCATTCTGTAATTTATCATTTTATTTTATATAAAGCCACTTTTATTTGCAGTTATTGTCTGATGTCATTTATTATAACAGCAGTCAATCATAATCTGCATCAATTTTTATTTTAAAACAGAATAGATTTAGAACATCCCATACAATCATGGAATAACAGTTCTGATGGCGATCACTCGAGAGGAAATTCATATAAGCAGTTAGTGATATACCCCTTGGTCATTGGTACCTGTCTATACCATGAAAATATCATGCATCTTTGACTGTGGGGTAATATTCTTTCCTGCATACACATCAAAACAGTAAATGGATTGAGATCAACCTGTACAATCATGGAATCACAGCTGTTATGGCGATAATGGGAGAGGAAGTTCATATAGGCAGTTAGTGATATACCCGTTGGTCATTGGTGCCTGTCAAAGGAGAGGAACTTCAGCTGATTACATATATTACTAATGGATTCATACAAGGTAATCTTTATTAATGGATAAGTTTATCAAAATCATATCAAGCTTGTTTTATCTAATTAAATGTAGTATATAAAGGAAGTCCTGTTTTTTTATTGCACAGTTTGTGTTTTTATGCCCCCGGAATCTCCGATTCGGTGGGCATATAGTTTTTGGCCTGTCTGTTGGTTGGTTGGTCTGTTGGTCTGTCTGTCTGTCTGCACAAAAAAAACTTTAACCTTGACCACTACTTTTGAACCATAACAGGTACGGCTACCATATTTCACATGTGTATTCCTTGTGACATGACCTTTCTGTCAGTACCAACATTTTTGACCTTGCGACCTTGACCTTTGACCTAGAGGTTGCCATTCTCGAAAAAAACTTTAACCTTGGCCATTACTTTTGAACCATAACAGGTACGGCTACCATATTTCACATGTGTATTCCTTGTGACATGACCTTTCTGTCAGTACCAACATTTTTGACCTTGCGACCTTGACCTTTGACCTAGATGTTGCCATTCTCGAAAAAAACTTTAACCTTGGCCATTTCTTTTGAACCATAACAGGTATGGCTACCATATTTCACATGTGTATTCCTTGTGACATGACCTTTCTGTCAGTACCTTGCGACCTTGACCTTGACCTAGATGTTGCCATTCTCGAAAAAAACTTTAACCTTGGCCATTACTTTTGAACCATAACAGGTATGGCTACCATATTTCACATGTCAGTACCAACATTTTTGACCTTGCGACCTTGACCTTTGACCTAGATGTTGCCATTCTCGAAAAAAAAACTTTAACCTTGGCCATTACTTTTGAACCATAACAGGTATGGCTACCATATTTCACATGTGTATTCCTTGTGACATGACCTTTCTGTCAGTACCTTGCGACCTTGACCTTGACCTAGATGTTGCCATTCTCGAAAAAAACTTTAACCTTGGCCATTACTTTTGAACCATAACAGGTATGGCTACCATATTTCACATGTCAGTACCAACATTTTTGACCTTGCGACCTTGACCTTTGACCTAGATGTTGCCATTCTCGAAAAAAAAACTTTAACCTTGGCCATTACTTTTGAACCATAACAGATACGGCTACCATATTTCACATGTGTATTCCTTGTGACATGACCTTTCTGTCAGTACCAACATTTTTGACCTTGCGACCTTTACCTTTGACCTAGATGTTGCCATTCTCAATTTTTTTTTTAACCTTCCCCACTACTTTTGAACAATAACAGGTAATGCTACCATATTTCACATGTGTATACCTTGCGACCTTGACCTTTGACCTAGATGTTGCCATTGGGGGGCATCAGTGTTTCACAAACACATCTTGTTTATGATCAGGTTTTGTCTGATTTCCTTCGGTCACAGGCCATCAACAATTGCCTTGTGAACAATCTACAGGCAACATTTTACAACATCCAATATGAATGAAAGTTTATCAGAAAATCATCTCCATCAAATCTTGGCCAAGTTATAGACTGGGTCTTGTGAGGTGAAAAACTAGGTTTCAATGTCAATTTAAAGGAACATATTGAAAACACTCAGGATGCCTTATTTTAAACTTAAGCATGTTGAAATGTTTTTAGAATAACTTTTTTGATGATATCTAGGCTAAGTTTAAATATATTCGGTCATAAACTAGGTCATGTTGGGTCATAAACTAAGTCACTTCACCAAATTGAAGGAAAATCTTGTTAGTCTAGAAACCACACTTTGCTTTGAGCAGCTTGAGGCTTTGTCAGAATGTTTGTCTTGACAATATCTAGACCTAGTAAGAATAAGGGTCATAGTGGGTCAACAACTAGGTCACTAGACCAAAATGAAGTAACATTTTGTTAACACTCAGACATTTTGAATGCTGAATTTTTTATTTTAACATGTTGAAATTTTGTCAGAATTGGTGTTTTGGTGAAATCTAGACTAAAATATAGGTAATGTTGGATAAAAACAACAATGAGGTCCAAAGAAAAACATTTGAGAAAAATCTTGTAAACAGCTTGACCTCAAGGTTTGATTCAGCATCTTGAAACTTTGTCAGAATGTTCGCCTGATATCTAGATATTGATATCTAGACCAAGTTCAAATATTGGTCAAGTCGGGTCAAACATAAGGTCACTAGACCAAATTAAAGGAAAATCTTGTTAACACTCTGACAGCTGTTCTTTTAATGTTAGCATGTTGAAACTTTGGCATGTTAGATGTTTTGAACATTGCTTTTAACCCAGAAACTATGTCACTAAGCCTAATTGAAGGAAAAACTTGTTTTCACTATCTTTTTACCTTTCTATATTGATTATGTTCATGTGGTGAATTGAATGTTAAAATTGTTGAAGATTTTACTTTGCACCAAGAGATAAAGTAGGAATAGTGTACAACAGTGGTCTCAGTTATGACAGCTTGAAACAGATTCCTTTATCATGGTAGTCACATACCTACAGGTTAGACCCATTATAGACGCTGTGCTCGTGATGAGGCTTTGCCTTTTTCATATTAAGAAAAGCCAATACAGATCAGAAAATGTTAATATTTTTTAATTTAATCGTTATGAACTCCCATGTATGATCGATTATTTATTTTGTCCAAAATGTAACTATTTCGCGATGTGAATCGAGTCAACCCATGACGAAACATGGCGGGAGTCTTGTCTGCAAGAAACACGCTACAATCAACTGTTGATTTGTTAAGTGGCGACGAAACTTTCGAAAATGCCTTTCAAAAGGCAATTTCCAACAAAAACGTATCGGGTACAGCTATAGCAAGTTTAAAAATCAGGGAAAAACATGATAGCCCCCCCCCCCCCCCCCCCCCCCCACCCCAATCTATGTCGCATCTGATATGCGAGTAAACGTCGCAAAAGAACTTGGTTGTAAATACGTAGAGTTTGAATTAAAAGAGAATCGAAGTTCTTCATTATGCAATAATCACTCTTCTGCCATCGATCATGTGATGTCCGTTCAGAAAAAAATAACTCTTCCAACAAAACCAACTGCTACTAGCGGAAAGCTGACGGGGCCTCAAAGGGTTTATAGTGACTGTAGATTTGTGTATGGAGTTGAAATATGGTTGGTCGGCCGACTGTATGGATTCGTCATATATTTATTAGCTGTAATAGTTTTAAGACTACAATGGCTTTGTGATCACTTTCAGTCTGTAATTAACATTCAAGTTATTTCTTCCTGTTTGTAATATTATTGTGTTCAAAGATGTAATATAGTTATATATTGGAAATCAAGTCCAAATAAGGTGTTGCATTCTTGATGTACAAAATGACATTATGTACAAATTGTTTCCACCTACAGTTTTCCTTTCCAAAGTGAAAAGAAGTCAAAATAGATTATCAGTGGTCTAGTGGTAGAGCATCCAAACTCGAATAAGTTGGCAAGAAGCTTAAGTAAACTGCACTGATAGATTTGTTGCATAGAATTGTAAATGATGCTACAACAGACTTAAGTGTGAAAACCTATAGATGCATTTAGCATTTTAATAGGAGAAAAAAAAAAAAAAAGATTCCGTATGGTTGAAAAATATGGCCCGTACGTAAAAATCTGAAAGTGAGAAAAAAAAGAAGAAAAAAAAGTTTCGTACTGTCGTATGCATTTTTGAAGTCTAAAATCCGAGGACCTATTTTTTAATTTGGTGTGGCCTAATTGAAAGATTATAATTTACATGCATAAGAATTATTCATTTATATAGAAAACCACGTCTTTTTTTCATTGATCCGACAAGACATTTGGCAACTTGATTATATAATTCGAAAACACAAAATTTAAACTATGTTAGAAAGTGTGTTGAAGTTGTGTATGTGTGTTGTTGTGTATTTGCGTAGGTCTTTAGTTGCGTAGTTGTGCAGTTTTGTAATGTTTTAGTTGCATAGTTCTGTAGTTGTGTATATGTGGTTGTGTACTTGTTTGGTTGTGTAGTTGAAAAGTTGTGTACTTGCGTAGTTATGTAATTGTGTAGTTGTGTAGTTGCGTTGTTGTGTAAGTGTGTAGTTGTGCAGTTGCATTGTTAGGTTTGTGTAATATTTAAGTTGTATAGTTGTGTAATGGCTTAGATGCGGCTGTGAAGTTGTATATGTGTGTACTTGCGTATTTGTGTGGTGTTGTTTTGTTCTTGTGTAATTCTGTATTCGTGCAATTGTAGTTGTTTATTTGTGTAATTGTGTAGTTGTGTTGTTATTCACTTGTGTATTTGCGAAGTTGTATAATTGCATATTTGAATAGTTGTGTAGTTGTGTAGACGTGTTTGTTTCTAGTTACGTAGTTGTGTAAATGTGTAGCTGTGTATATGTGGTTGTATGGTTGTGTAGTTATATAGTTGTGTATATGAGTTGTTGTGTAATTGTGTAGTTGTATAGCCCTAGTAGTTGCATAGGTGTCGTTCTTTAGTTGTGTTGTTGTGTGATTGTGTACTTGCTGTAGCTGTAGTTGTAGTTGTGTATGTATGTGGTTGTAAATTTGCGTAGGTATGTAGATGTGTATATGTGCTTGTGTTGTTTTGTGGTTGTGTAGTTGTGTAATTGTTAAGTTGCGGATGTGAAGTTGTACAGTTGTGTACTTGCGTAGTTGTGCAGCTGTGTAGGTGTAGTTTTGTAGTCGTGTAATCGTCTGTTTGTGTAATTGTAGATGTTGAGTTGTGTAATTGTGTATGTTTTGAATCTGTGAATGTATTAGGATATACTGCCCGATAATTAACTGAAAGGCATGTTACTTTAATAATATTTAATTTAAAACAGATTTGTGTTAAAGAGATACTCCGTTGGAGGAAATGGATGAGCCGTAATCGGACTGTACGGGAATGTTATCAAATTTGATGGTTGCAACTTGTCTGTGATTGTTTGAAATATTTGCTTTTATCCTGTCTTAAATATCAGATTAATGTAGTAATGAATAATATGTTACGATTCTTGATTCATGCCTCTCTTTGTAAGGCCATCATCAGCCAGGAACACAATGGGAATAAGGGACGCATCTCCCTTGTTTGTCTTGTCCATTTATATGTTTATCTGAATGATTGCAGATAATATCATTTTTTTTTTATTGTTCAAAAGCTTAATTTGTCAAATTACAAAATACAAACCAATAACTCATTGTACATATGTACAATCTATTATTGGTGTGTACTGTGTTCAGATGTACATGTATTCTAAGAGTTATTTGCAGCATGTTCATACTAATTATTTTTCCAAACGCAATTTTCTTCCTTTTTCTATATGTCTTGTATATTGAAAGACTGATCTTTTTTAAGTTAACTGCTGCAGATTTGTTTTTTTAAAATAAGGAAGAGATATATACTGTAATTAAATTCAAAAGTTGTATGTATACATTTTAGACAATTGTATTTCCTTTTTAGTTCATAGTTTATATATATAAAGGACATATTAAAATAAAGTCGGGAAAAAACAATGGTGTTGGGTTGATGGCTGGGTTATAAAGAAAAAAAAATACAAAAAATATAGGTATGAGAAAAAACAAACTTGCATATTTTTTATTACATCTTTTATTAGAGATTAGGGATGATCTTGAATCAGATGTCTTACAACTGCCCACTTTTCTATGTCTTTTGTTGTTGTTTTGGTCGATTTGTATATACTCCAAACTAGATGTAAGCTGTTCATTAAACCATACCAAGATGGAAAAATTATTTTTATTTTACATGAGTATAAATAGCGTTTGACATTTAATACTAGAGTTTCCAGTTTAAAATCTTTCTTATCGCAACCTAGAAGAATATCTATATTTGATATCTCTAAATTTGGATATATTTCATTGATATTTATTTGAATGTTTTGGATTAATGGTTTAACTTTTTCGCAGTCAATAAATAAATGATTTAATGTTTCCTCTTGCGTTAAACAGAAATTGCATAAGTTTGTATCTACTAATTTCATTTTATATAATAATGAATTAGTTGGTAATATCCTATGTATTATTTGGGTTTGTAACCATTGTATATAGGTATCATTTGTACATTTGAAAACATTGCAATATTTTGTTTTCCAGTTAATGTTTTCATTTGGAAATAATACCATCCATTTTTTCTGACTCATTATTATATGTTAATGTATTATAGACAAATTTGTTCGAGTCAGTCTTTATTAAAATATCGTAGAAATAGAAGTTGATACATGGGTTATGGGCTGTATGTAACGGAAAATCAGTTTTTGCAATATTGTTCTTTGATATAAAGGAGTTTATAGAATTTCTTAGACTATGTAATACTAGCCAATTGACTCTTTTTCCCATAATGTTTTCAATATTCTCCAAGGTTAGAAAATTTCCATTTACATCCATTATATCCTTTACAAGCCTTACGCCTCGGTTTTAGAAATCTTCGATAAAAATATGTTTTGAATTAATAAGAAAATGTTCATTATAGAATAAAGGCATGTGTAAAACTTTAAACCAATCATTACAACGTACCTTTTCCATAAAGATTACATATGCCTTCAATACATCTATCCAGAATTCATTTCTTATATTCTTTGATACGTATTCACAGTATATTTTTCCCATATTAAAAACTTTGTTAACATCAAAAATATTGTAAACTAACTTGTAGCAATTACTTTCTTCACAAATTAATAATTTTTTTAACCATTTTATTTTCATGCTAGAAATATAACTTTTGATGTCAATCATCTTTAAACCTCCGTCTGCATATTGTTTTATAAAAACAGAACGTTTTATTTTCGCTTAACCCTTCCATACATACTCCAATAGTATGTCGTTTAACTGTTTGATA
>JASEVX010000695.1:0-61867 GCA_031761405.1 Serripes groenlandicus | reverse complement strand
TATCGTATTGTTCCAGATATCGAAAAGTGCGAGATATCGAAAAGTTCGAGATATCGAAAAGTTCGAGATATCGAAAAGTTCGAGATAGCGAAAGGTTCGAGATATCGATATGTTCAAGTTGTCAAAATGTTCAAGTTAAAAAGATTCGTTTTTCAATGTATTCGAGATATCGATGTGTTCGAGTTATCGGTATGTTCGAGATAGGAACTAGATATATAATTTTCAATTTTCTGACTCCAGTGTCGTTTAACACTAAACGACACTGGCAACCAGACACTAGTGTCGTTTAAGGAACTAAGTATATAATTAATCAATTGTCAGACTCCAGTGTCGTTTAACACTAAACGACACTGGCAACCAGACACTAGTGTCGTTTAAGGAACTAGATATATAATTTTCAATTTCAGACTCCAGTGTCGTTTAACACTAAACGACACTGGCAACCAGACACTAGTATCGTTTAAGGAACTAGATATATACTTAATCAATTGTCAGACTCCAGTGTCGTTTAACACTAAACGACACTGGCAACCAGACACTAGTATCGTTTAAGGAACTAGATATATAATTAATTAATTGTCAGACTCCAGTGTCGTTTAACACTAAACGACACTGGCAACCAGACACTAGTATCGTTTAAGGAACTAGCTATATAATTAATCAATTTTTTTGACTCCAGTGTCGTTTAACACTAAACGACACTGGCAACCAGACACTAGTATCGTTTAAGGAACTGGATATATCATTTTCATTTTTCAGACTCCAGTGTCGTTTAACACTAAACGACACTGGCAACCAGACACTAGTATCGTTTAAGGATCTAGATATATAATTAATCAACTTTCAGGATCATGTGTCGTTTAACACTAAACGACTCTGGCAACCAGACACTAGTATCGTTTAAGGAACTCGATATATAATTAATCAACTTTCAGATTCCATTGTCGTTTAACACTAAACGACACTGGCAACCAGACACTAGTATCGTTTAAGGAACTAGATATATACTTAATCAATTGTCAGACTCCAGTGTCGTTTAACACTAAACGACACTGGCAACCAGACACTAGTATCGTTTAAGGAACTAGATATATAATTAATTAATTGTCAGACTCCAGTGTCGTTTTAACATTAAACGACACTGGCAACCCAGACACTAGTATCGTTTAAGGAACTAGCTATATAATTAATCAATTTTCTGACTCCAGTGTCGTTTAACACTAAACGACACTGGCAACTAGACACTAGTGTCGTTTAAGGAACTAGGTATATAATTAATCAATTGTCAGACTCCATTGTCGTTTAACACTAAACGACACTGGCAACCAGACACTAGTGTCGTTTAAGGAACTAGATATATAATTTTCAATTTAAGACTCCAGTGTCGTTTAACACTAAACGACACTGGCAACCAGACACTAGTATCGTTTAAGGAACTAGATATATAATTAATCAATTGTCAGACTCCAGTGTCGTTTAACACTAAAACGACACTGGCAACCAGACACTAGTATCGTTTAAGGAACTAGATATATAATTAATTAATTGTCAGACTCCAGTGTCGTTTAACACTAAACGACACGACACTGGCAACCAGACACTAGTGTCGTTTAAGGAACTAGATATATAATTAATTAATTGTCAGACTCCAGTGTCGTTTAACATTAAACGACACTGGCAACCAGACACTAGTATCGTTTAAGGAACTAGCTATATAATTAATCAATTTTCTGACTCCAGTGTCGTTTAACACTAAACGACACTGGCAACCAGACACTAGTATCGTTTAAGGAACTAGATATATACTTAATCAATTGTCAGACTCCAGTGTCGTTTAACACTAAACGACACTGGCAACCAGACACTAGTATCGTTTAAGGAACTAGATATATAATTAATTAATTGTCAGACTCCAGTGTCGTTTAACATTAAACGACACTGGCAACCAGACACTAGTATCGTTTAAGGAACTAGCTATATAATTAATCAATTTTCTGACTCCAGTGTCGTTTAACACTAAACGACACTGGCAACTAGGCACTAGTGTCATTTAAGGAACTAGGTATATAATTAATCAATTGTCAGACTCCAGTGTCGTTTAACACTAAACGACACTGGCAACCAGACACTAGTGTCGTTTAAGGAACTAGATATATAATTTTCAATTTCAGACTCCAGTGTCGTTTAACACTAAACGACACTGGCAACCAGACACTAGTGTCGTTTAAGGAACTAGATATATAATTAATTAATTGTCAGACTCCAGTGTCGTTTAACATTAAACGACACTGGCAACCAGACACTAGTATCGTTTAAGGAACTAGCTATATAATTAATCAATTTTCTGACTCCAGTGTCGTTTAACACTAAACGACACTGGCAATCAGACACTAGTATCGTTTAAGGAACCGGAACAAATAATTTTCATCTTTCAGATTCCAGTGTCGTTTAACACTAAACGACACTGGCAACCAGACACTAGTATCGTTTAAGGAACTCGATATATAATTAATCAACTTTCAGATTCCAGTGTCGTTTTACACTAAACGACACTGTCAACCAGACACTAGTATCGTTTAAGGATCTAGATATATTATTAATAAATTGACAGTGTCGTTTAGTGTAAAACGACACTGGAGTCTGAAAAATGAAAATTATATATCCAGTTCCTTAAACGATACTAGTGTCTGATTGCCAGTGTCGTTTAGTGTTAAACGACACTGGAGTCTGAAAGATGATTAATTATATATCCAGTTCCTTAGACGATACTAGTGTCTGGTTGCCAGTGTCGTTTAGCCTTAAACGACACTGGAGTCTGAAAGTTGATTCTGGACACTATGTTGAAGAAATTAAAGTTAGATATGTAGTTCCTTAAACGACACTATTGTCTAGTTGCCAGTGTCGTTTAGTGTTAGACATTGGACATTGAAACCTATATATTGTCCGAGTTATACCACTCACCGTCAGCGCGGGTAGACTGCGCGACCTGCCTCATAGCATATGCGGCCATGGCTCACATTTCCCCTTCTAGCAGCGGAGTTCTAGCGTAAAAAGAGGCTCAGCATTTCGCCGTCAACGCGGGTATACTGCGGGACCTGCCGTTTAGCATATGCAGTCCCGGCTCACATTTCCCCTACTAGCAGCGGAGTGCTGACGTAAAACAAGGCTCATGACTTCGCCGTAAGCGCGGGTAGATTGCGGTACCTACCTTATAGCGTATGCTCACATTTCCCCGACTAGCAGCGGAGTGCTCCCCGTAAAACACGCAGCAGACTCGGGTAGAATGAATGAATGAATGTATATTGTTTTATGGCGCATCGACAGCTAAGGTCATTTAGCGCGCAAGACTCGGGTTGAAATCTGCCTCAACGCCGTTGTTCCACTTCCGTGAGAAAGAGAAAAGTGTTCCACTCGATTGTGATTTTTTGTTTTGTTCCATTCCCGTGTCAAGGGCCTGTAGGCCCAAGTGCACCCCGTAATACACGTGGCAGACTCGGGTAGAAATCCATCTTAAGGCCGCTCTTCCACACCCGTGAGAAAAAAAAAAGTGTTCCACTCCATTGTGAATTTATTTTTTGTTCCACTCCCGTGGCAAGGGCCTGTTGGCACGAGTACTCCCCATAATACACGCAGCTGACTCGGGTAGAAATCCGGCTTAACGCCGTTGTTTCACTCCTGTCATATTTGAATGACCAATGTCACTGCCACGACATTCAATTTCTGAAAGTCCAATGTCCAATGTCGTGCAAGCACGACATTCATTTCTGAATGTCCAATGTCCAATGTTCAATATCGTGCCACCAAGACATTCATTTCTTGAATGTCCAATGTCGTGCCAGCACGACATTCAACTTTTGAATGTTCATTTCCCCTACTAGCAGCCGAGTGCTCGCCTAAATCAAGGCTCAGCACTTCGCCGTAAGCGCGGGTAGACTGCGGTACCTGCCGTATAGCAAATGCGGCACCGGCTTAAATTTCCCCTACTAGCAGCGGAGTGCTAGCGTAAAACAAGGCTCAGGACTTCGCCGTAAGCCCGGGTAGATTGTTGACCAGCCATATAGCACATACGGCCTCGGCTCAAATGTCCCCTAACAGCAGCGGAGTGCTAGCGCGAAACAAGGCCAGCACTTCGCCGGCAGCGCGGGTAGACTGCGGGACCTGCCGTATAGCGTATGCGGCCCCAGTTCTCATTTCCCCTACTAGCCGCCGAGTTCTCGCGTAAAACAAGTCTCAGCACTTCGAGGTAAGCGCGGGTAGACTGCGGGACCTGCCGTATAGCATATGCGGCCCCGGCGCACATTTCCCTACTAGCAGCGGAGTGATAGCGTAAAACAAGGCTCAGCACTTCGTCGTAAGCGCGAATAGACTGCGGGACCTACCGTATAGCGTATGCAGCCTCGGCTCACATTTCCCCGGCTAGCAGCGGAATGCTCCGCGTAATACACTCGGCAGACTCAGGTAGAAATCCGCCTTAAACGACACTAGTGTCTGGTTGCCCGTGTCGTTTAGTGTTAAACGACACTGGAGTCTGAAAATTGTTTAATTATACAGCCAGTTCCTTAAACGATACTAGCGTCTGGTTGCCAGTGTCGTTTAGTGTTAAACGACACTGGAGTCTGAAAGTTGATTAATTATATATACAGTTCCTTAAACGATACTGGTGTCTGGTTGCGAGTATCGTTTAGTGTTAAACGACAATCGAGTAATTATATATCCAGTTCCTTAAACGATACTAGTGTCTGGTTGCCAGTGTCGTTAAGTGTTAAACGACACTGGAGTCTGAAAAATGAAAATTATATATCCAGTTCCTTAAACGATACTAGTGTCTGGTTGCCAGTGTCGTTTAGTGTTAAACGACACTGGAGTCTGACAATTTATTAATTATATATAGTTTCTTAAACGATACTAGTGTCTGGTTGCCAGTGTCGTTTAGTGTTAAACGACACTGGAGTCTGACAATTGATTACATTTTTATCTAGTTTCTTAAACGATACTAGTGTCTGGTTGCCAGTGTCGTTTAGTGTTAAACGACACTGGAATCTAAAAGTTGAAAATTATTTGTTCCGTTTCCTTAAACGATACTAGTGTCTGGTTGCCAGTGTCGTTTAGTGTTAAACGACACTGGAATCTGAAAGTTGATTAATTATATATCGAGTTCCTTAAACGATACTAGTGTCTGGTTGCCAGTGTCGTTTAGTGTTAAACGACACTGGATCCTGAAAGTTGATTAATTATATATCTAGTTCCTTAAACGATACTAGTGTCTGGTTGCCAGTGTCGTTTAGTGTTAAACGACACTGGAGTCTGACAATTGATTAATTATATATCTAGTTCCTTAAACGATACTAGTGTCTGGTTGCCAGTGTCGTTTAGTGTTAAACGACACTGGAGTCTGAAATTGAAAATTATATATCTAGTTCCTTAAACGACACTAGTGTCTGGTTGCCAGTGTCGTTTAGTGTTAAACGACACTGGAATCTAAAAGTTGAAAATTATTTGTTCCGTTTCCTTAAACGATACTAGTGTCTGGTTGCCAGTGTCGTTTAGTGTTAAACGACACTGGAATCTGACAATTGATTAATTATATATCTAGTTCCTTAAACGATACTAGTGTCTGGTTGCCAGTGTCGTTTAGTGTTAAACGACACTGGAGTCTGAAATTGAAAATTATATATCTAGTTCCTTAAACGACACTAGTGTCTGGTTGCCAGTGTCGTTTAGTGTTAAACGACACTGGAGTCTGACAATTGATTAATTATATACCTTGTTCCTTAAACGATACTAGTGTCTGGTTGCCAGTGTCGTTTAGTGTTAAACGACACTGGAGTCAGAAAATTGATTAATTATATAGCTAGTTCCTTAAACGATACTAGTGTCTGGTTGCCAGTGTCGTTTAGTGTTAAACGACACTGAAGTCTGAAATTGAAAATTATATATCTAGTTCCTTAAACGACACTAGTGTCTGGTTGCCAGTGTCGTTTAGTGTTAAACGACACTGGAGTCTGACAATTAATTAAATATATATCTAGTTCCTTAAACGATACTAGTGTCTGGTTGCCAGTGTCGTTTAGTGTTAAACGACACTGAAGTCTGACAATTGATTAATTATATATCTAGTTCCTTAAACGATACTAGTGTCTGGTTGCCAGTGTCGTTTAGTGTTAAACGACACTGGAGTCTGAAATTGAAAATTATATATCTAGTTCCTTAAACGACACTAGTGTCTGGTTGCCAGTGTCGTTTAGTGTTAAACGACACTGGAGTCTGACAATTGATTAATTATATACCTAGTTCCTTAAACGACACTAGTGTCTAGTTGCCAGTGTCGTTTAGTGTTAAACGACACTGGAGTCAGAAAATTGATTAATTATATAGCTAGTTCCTTAAACGATACTAGTGTCTGGTTGCCAGTGTCGTTTAATGTTAAACGACACTGGAGTCTGAAATTGAAAATTATATATCTAGTTCCTTAAACGACACTAGTGTCTGGTTGCCAGTGTCGTTTAGTGTTAAACGACACTGGAGTCTGACAATTAATTAAGTATATATCTAGTTCCTTAAACGATACTAGTGTCTGGTTGCCAGTGTCGTTTAGTGTTAAACGACACTGGAGTCTGAAATTGAAAATTATATATCTAGTTCCTTAAACGACACTAGTGTCTGGTTGCCAGTGTCGTTTAGTGTTAAACGACACTGGAGTCTGACAATTGATTAATTATATACTTAGTTCCTTAAACGACACTAGTGTCTGGTTGCCAGTGTCGTTTAGTGTTAAACGACACTGGAGTCAGAAAATTGAAAATTATATATCTAGTTCCTATCTCGAACATACCGATAACTCGAACACATCGATATCTCGAATACATTGAAAAACGAATGTTTTTAACTTGAACATTTTGACAACTTGAACATATCGATATCTCGAACCTTTCGCTATCTCGAACTTTTCGATATCTCGAACTTTTCGATATCTCGAACTTTTCGATATCTGGAACAATACGATATCTCTAACCTTTCGATATCGCAAATTTTTCGATATCTCGAATTTTCCAATATCTCGAACTTTCCGATATCTCAAAATTTCGATATCTCGAATGTTTCGATATCTCCAACAATATTTCCAACTATTTGATATCTCGAACTTTTCGATATGTCGAACCTATCAATATCTCGAACCTTTGGATATCTCGAACATTTCGATATCTCGAATTTTTCGATATCTCCATTTTTTTTTCGATATCTCCATTTTTTTTCGATATCTCGAACTTTTCGATATCTCGAACATATCGATATCTCGAACATATCGATATCGAAAAGTTCGAGATATATAAAGTTAGAGATATCGAAAATTAATCGAGATATCGAAAGGTTCGAGATATCGAAAAGTTCGTGATATCGATAAATTTCGAGATATCGAAAGGTTCTAGATATCGATATCTTCGAGTTGTCAATATGTTCAAGTTAAAAACATTCGTTTTATCAATGTATTCGAGATATCGATGTGTTTGAGTTATCGGTATGTTCGAGATATCGATATGTTCGAATTATCAATATATCCAGTACTTTTCGATATCTCCAACGATATCTCGAACTTTTCGATATCTCCATTTTTTCGATATCTCGAACATATCGATATCGAAAAGTTCGAGATATATAAAGTTAGAGATATCGAAAAATAATCGAGATATCGAAAGGTTCGAGATATCGAAAAGTTCGAGATATCGACAAGTTCGAGATATCGAAAAGTTCGAGATATCGAAGGGTTCGAGATATCGATATCTTCGAGTTGTCAATATGTTCAAGTTAAAAACATGCGTTTTATCAATGTATTCGAGATATCGATGTGTTTGAGTTATCGGTATGTTCGAGATATCGATATGTTCGAGTTATCAATATATCCAGTTCCTTAAACGATACTAGTGTCTGGTTGCCAGTGTCGTTTAATGTTAAACGACACTGGAGTCTGAAATTGAAAATTATATATCTAGTTCCTTAAACGACACTAGTGTCTGGTTGCCAGTATCGTTTATGCTAAACGATACTAGATTCTGGTTGCCAGTATCGTTTATGCTAAACGATACTAGATACTAGACACTAGACACCAACTTCACCTTACCACAATTTTCGTCATGATACGGTATATCTTTTGGTATCCATTCATACTTTCACTGATATTGAATACCATTTCAGTTATATCACGACACCAGTTCACTTATTCATGATCACTGGGTAACAAACAGGTACTTAGCTAGGAAATGTGCCTCCCACAATGGCTCTCTCCATGACCGCCGCGACAGGGGAACGAACCCGGGACTCCCCGTTTCAAATCCTCGACGCTGACCACAAGGCCACGGCGGATTTCATGGCTTTCAGAGATTACGAATGTTGAAAATATTGTAGGAAACGCGGAGAAGCTTTTCTGCATCCATTGTTTTCAGGTAAACATTTGATTAACAAGTCATCATGGATTTAAGCTACACGCACACTGTATGGTCATTTGCTACAAAGCTACATTTGAGACCTTCGATGGGTAAAGGTACTCATTGGCTTTTGGAGACATATCAGGTGCTACACTGTTCTTATACTGTTCAACCTTATTAAAAAGCCTCTGTAAAAATGTGTGTAAATGTGGGAGAGGGATAAATATATTCCGATGGTGTATCAGTGAAAATACCAACACTCCGTCTACCACGGGTATCATAAACCCAATCGAGCCCAATTAGCCCAACATCACGCTGGTTCCTATTGCCCGACCCATTGGGACGCTGGGTGGAATTTTACACCTCTGTGTCGGCACATCAAAGAAGAGATCAAAGGGACCGCCTAAAAATGATAGGTGTGAAATGATAATCGCCGTAATCGACGTCACGGCTATCTACCCGTAAATGCAATCAGCCAATCAAATTACAGGGTACTTGTAACTAATATTTCAACATCTTTTGTGATCTTATTTGTACCCTTTGTTCGTTATATGCATTTTAAATGACTCGGCGATTGAAGACAAACGTCGAATAAAATATGAACTCTCCCAAGTCACGCGAAAACACGTCTTTCGGACAAGCTGGCCAATGAAGATTATTAAGATATAGATCAGCGTGCGCCTCAGGGCAGTTTGATCAGGGTATACAGTATATTGTTCGATAGCTAGTTGTGCGATTATCGTTAAACCTTCTAGAAAAAGGAATCCTACGTGTAACCTGCAGTATAAGTACATGATCACGATATGCGTTTCACTTGGAAAAACATTTAATTTCAAAACCTCCAAAAGGATGGTTATCGTGTGACAATTTCTCGGATGAAAGAAACGATTGCGTGTGTCACATTGATCACGCTGTAATATATATGCGCTGCTCTGAAAAACCGCAAAGCATTAGGGACCAGTGTAAATTCAGATCAGTCACCGCATTTACGCAGTTTGGTGGTTGTAATGGTTGCCCTTCATGGCGGTCACACAGGGTTGCGGGGATTATACTACAACTGACAGGCTGGTGTCAGGATAAATGGACCAGTAGTACCTACCATGGAAACGCCGTGATATAATTTAAAAAATGTTGAAAACCGCGTAAAACAACGAACACTCCATCGAAATGTTGTTAACTCCTTCAGCGCCGAATTGTTTTGAAGTAGACCATTCCATGTTCAAAATCGAGCGTCTTAATTTATCATTTAATAAAAGCTTGGGACTATTTTGATAACTAGAAGGCAAATAATGCTGATTTCAGGTGAGACAGCTCGTTACGAGCTGACTCGCCTGAATCAGTATTGTTTGCAAAAACCTCAATATTTCCTTTGGCGCTGAAGGAGTAGACTGGCAACAGTCCTTATGGTTATTTTACAATGTTACAATTGGGGAGAACTCTAATAGACAAAATATGCATTACTCTGATTATCGTCCTTAGGACCTGACCATAAATCTATGTTTTGGACACCAGTTGAAATGCAGCCATATAATAATAAACATAGAGCCTTGTGCCAGGCTACTGAAGGAGTTAAAATAAGGATTATTAAACGAATTCACAGTTTACCTGATGCTGTTTCTAGAGTCGTGTCCTCGCATACAACACATCTATAGCAGACGACTTTGAAAACATGTAGGTAGAGGTTTGAAAACAATCTGTAACTGAAATACAGTTTAGCCTTGCACACGACTCTATGTTTATTATTATATGTTGAATGTTATCTATTACTTAACTGACTTACATTATCTCATTCAATGGCTGCATTTCAACTGGTCCGAAACTTATGGTCGGGTCCTAAGGACGATAATCAGAGGCATGACTATTTTGTTTATTAGAGTTCTCCCCAATTGTAACATTAAAAAATAACCATAAGGACTGTTACCAGTCTAAATACAGCTGTAAACATTGAAAATTGGGGAAATTGCTCCCTTTTACGAAATGAATATCGAAATACGTCTACATATGGCAAGGGGATTGACTCATTTCAGGTAATACGTCATTGTCCAATATTGACTTGGCTTAAAACATGAATAAAATCTAATCACTTTTAATGTCTTGTATGTCTGCATTTGTGCATTGATTATTGTGGTTGTTTTAATATCGATTGTGATAAACATAAGTCACATCTTACGTGGAGTGTAAAGCAGATACTATTTAAGTCGAATGCTTTCTTGATACAGTTACTTCCTTCTTTTAAATATGGAACACTGTGATAACACCAGATTCGTCCATACTGACATACACATGTACATAGACATGTGTATGTTGTGTGTATGTATGTGTGTGTGTGTGTGTGTGTGTGCGTACGAGCGAGCGAACGATCGAACACGTGCGGTGTTATATGTTTTTATCCACTAATTATTCACGCGTTTGTATTACATTTCTATGTTCGAAAAGGGCCTTAATTGGTTTATTAAAATATTCTGTTATATTCTATTCACGCATCTTCTTTTACGAGTGTCCAATTACTAATAGAGAGTGTGGCTCCTGACCCCATGTCTCCCATCAAGGAGTACATTTTTTAGCCGCAACCACTGGCACAAGAGCTTACACAACATTGCGTCCCATACTGGATTCCATCAACTAAGACAGTCACACATATCAGATCTTTGAATACAAGGTCACTATGGTTCTTTTACAATACTTCAAATCAAACCCTAGAGTTGTAACCTGCAAGTTGTAAACATGAAGTGTTAGGAACGTTGGATGTAAAGGACGACGACCGTTTCATCGCAATAAGCATTTTCCGTGATAAAGCACCGAAAAGACGATTTGTGATCGATTTGAGCTCCTTTGTTTATGTTATTATTGCCATTTTACCTATCTGAGACTGTGAAATGTAAGCTATTTTCGAACGAATGCTGCATCATAGTGTGAAGGCTTTATCTGTAGCTTCAATGGTTTACGTGTGTAGGTCTTTTAATATATATTTAAGCTTTACAGTCAAAGACGACAATGTGTTTGATTTTCTATCTTTGTTATTACGTCCCTTTGTCACAAACAGCTTCCTCACGAATTTCAGTGTTCGTACACTAAGATAGTGATATATTGTCCGTACACTAAATTAGTGATATATTGTCCGTACACTAAATTAGTGATATATTGTCCGAACACTAAATTAGTGATACACTGTCCGAACAGTAAGTCAGTGATATAAGTGTCAAAACAGTCATTGGTACATTTATCACTGTTAGAAGTTTTGTTTGTATTCCTGCTCTCCGTACATTCTAAAGCTTTATATTGATCATCGTCTTTATTGTGGAGGTCATCTTGTACTATTCTTGTCTACGCTTGTGCCATTGTTATTATGATATCCTGAAGCTTCACTTTGATCGGCCATGTCTCTAATGTGGTTACATTTTAAAGTTGCTATTGTACCCTTGCTGTCAATATTAGTAATTTTGTTGCAAGGCTTTCATCATAATAATCATCATCCACATTCATGGCTTGTATCTCGGATTGTACCATCTGGCACATTCATGGCTTGTATCTCGGACTGTACCATCTGGCACATTCATGGCTTGTATCTCGGACTGTACCAGCTTGCACATTCATGGCTTGTATCTCGGACTGTACCATCTGGCACATTCATGGCTTGTATCTCGGACTGTACCATCTGGCACATTCATGGCTTGTATCTCGGACTGTACCATCTGGCACTTTCATGGCTTGTATCTCGGACTATACCATCTGGCACATTCATGGCTTGTATCTCGGACTGTACCATCTGGCACATTCATGGCTTGTATCTCGGACTGTACCATCTGGCACATTCATGGCTTGTATCTCGGACTGTACCATCTGGCACATTCATGGCTTGTATCTCGGACTGTACCATCTGACATATTCATGGCTTGAATCTCGGACTGTACCATCTGGCACTTTCATGGCTTGCATCTCGGATTGTACCATCTGACACATTCATGGCTTGTATCTCTGACTGTACCATCTGGCATATTCATGGCTTGTATCTCTGACTGTACCATCTGGCATATTCATGGCTTGTATCTCTGACTGTACCATCTGGTACATTCATGGCTTGTATCTCTGACTGTACCATCTGGCATATTCATGGCTTGTATCTCGGACTGTACCATCTGGCACAGTCTTGGCTTGTATCTCGGACTGTACCATCTGGCACATTCATGGCTTGTATCTCTGACTGTACCATCTGGCATATTCATGGCTTGTATCTCGGACTGTACCATCTGGCATATTCATGGCTTGTATCTCGGATTGTACCATCTGACACATTCATGGCTTGTATCTCTGACTGTACCATCTGGCATTTTCATGGCTTGTATCTCTGACTGTACCATCTGGCATATTTATGGCTTGTATCTCGGACTGTACCATCTGGCACAGTCTTGGCTTGTATCTCGGACTGTACCATCTGCCACATTCATGGCTTGTATGTCAGACTGTAAAATCATGGCTTGTATCATTGTCTGACAGTGATGCCTTTAGACGCTTCTACGGAAGACGCCCCTCTTGAAATATTGTTTGCCAATGTAAACTCTTTTCCCCATACTGTTTTCAAACTAGTATTGGAAATTGTATTTCCATTATTCATGTATATACTAAAGTATTACAATACAGAGCTACAAGACTTACCTAAAAATATGAAACCTTGTCAGATGACTATAACGGTCTTGGTGCAAGCCGTCCCACTAACCGGTTTTCTTTTCCAGCTGGATAGTTGGAAATTCATTTTGGAGTATATTATAACCAAAGAAGATATTTATTATTTATATATATTGTTTACTTATTTCGGGAAGAGGTGCAGGGCGCTGTGATGTAACAAAAATACTGCGGAAAGCAGTAATAAAAATCATTCAATCACACTTATAAAATACTCGGACATGACGTCATAAAAGACGATGAATGTAATCTCCGATTGAAGAGCCGGGTACCGGTTAGAGCATCACCATGAATGTATCATCGGACGAGTATGACGGCCATAGCTAGATAATTCAGAGAGGTTGTTCGCCGGATGATCAGATATGTTCACTTGTGCGTTCTGTTAAATTATATGTGAGCTGACAGTTGCAAATCAACACTTTAAATATTAGCTACTTTTCAGGAACTGTGGGTTCCTTAGCGGCCGTAAGCGAACGTCAACGGTGACTGAACGCGGTGCATATTGTTTTGTTATCTACTAAAGGTATTTATCTAACCTAATTAGCGAGATTTATTCAAAACCACGTGTGTTCCAATTAAAAATCTTCCATTTAACGATTCCTCCAATTAGAGAGACACAACCAAATGAACAAGCAATGCTTGGGCCAATTAGGAACAAGTCATTTCAGTTTTCGATGTCACGTGATTGACCTCTTTCGTCAACTATTGAAGACGATAGAGAATACAAATTGCTTCCTTTTCAGAACACTATTTGACAAAATACATTATTTACACCAAGCAATGTTTTCTTGTCTCTTTATAGTTTGATATTTGCATTTAATTCTCGCTTCCATACAATAAATGTGGATTATTTGCAGTTTTTGATGTAATTTAAAAAGCGCAAAACCTTTGCGTGGAATGAACGCGTTAAAATAAACAAATCGAAGATCAAAACTATAATAGACGGAAGTCTAAGGTTACTTGGTTATGTTTAAACAGAGAAAACTTAATCGGAAAATCAAATTTGCAATATCTGGTTTTGGGCGTGGAGAAACACCCCCAGGCTGGATGTATGTCACAGAAACGTCTTAGCTCGTCTGTATGGAAAAAAAAGAGATTACTTTCAACGTTGAGTCTTGCTTTATTGTTGACGATGTTTGGGGATATTCGCTTTTATTGGCAACACATAGAAATTAATTTAAATAGTATTCTCCAGATAACAACTGTTTCTTTCTTTCTTTCTTTCTCAAAATGATTTCATTTTAGAGAGTGGTTGATTTGTTTGTATGGTGTTTAACGCCGCTTTCAACGATCGTTCGGTTATATCATGGCGTTTCCTGGGTTAGTTACCAGTTTACCAGTACTACTGGGTCCAATCATTCTAACACCAGTCAGTCAGTCGTAATGCTAAACCCGCAATCCTAAGCGCCAAGGAGGGCTGCCATTACTACAATTTTTAAAGGCTTTGGTATGATATAACCGGGCATCGAAGACGCGACCCCCGCACACCATGCGGACTCCTTACCACTACACCACTGGGGTGGTTTGATTTGTGAGGATATTTTCATTGAAAATAAATAAAGATATAAAAATAATATTTCCACGATCACAACAGTTTACTGATTCATATTTTCTTTCTAAAATGATTTCATTTGACAAGCGCCTTTCAGGAAAACCCCAACATTATACTGGGGATCTAGATCAGACTACACGCATGCACAGTTCGCAAGCAAGTCACAGTTGCATCCAGGAAGCCTTTGCCATACACTGTACATTTAGATCATATACCGTGAATGTGCAAATAGATTAATATCGACACTAAGTCTTGTTATAAATACCCGGAAGATGGCTCAACTAGACATAGCTCAATAAATTATGTACACGAAGACCGACCTTTGGAGTTTTTAAATAAAACATATTGCCAATGAAATGAACTCTTTCGCTACCAAAGGTAATCAAAGGCATTGGCAAACAATGCATATTCAGGTGAGACTGCTCGCAATGAGCTGTCTCTTCTGAAATCTGCATTGTTTGCCACTTAAACATTAACTTTTTTTCCAAATTGTCCTGTTGGACAAAAACATGGAATGGTTCAATTTCAACATAAATGAGTCGACTTTGTGAAAAAGCTAAATTGCATACGTATACAGTCTGGTTTGGCCAAAAAGCGTTCTACAGGCCCCGAAACTATAAAATATAAACTCATAAATCGAGGGCTTGGCGTAAAACGGTTGTAACTAAAAACCTATTTTGAGATCCGAGGTTTAGGGGCAATTTTGACCCCTTTGTAAACAATGCAAATTTAGGTGCCATTGCTCAGAACGAGCAATGGCACCTAAATTTCCATTGTTTACAAAAAAAAAAAAAATGATTTAACGCTAATAAAGACTTTATGGCGAGGTGATTAACCTTGGTAGAGTTGAAGAACGATTACTTGAGCAAAAATTCTGAACACAGATTGTTGGAAACTGATAGATCAATTTCGAGAATGAATTTGCTTGTGACCAATCAGATACTTAGACACACATTCTGAGTATCAAATAACTTTTAGAGTTTTGGAACCTGAGAGTTCCGTGATGCTCGTAGAGCAAGGTAGCGAATAGGGAATGTGCAGTATTCAGTTATTGAAATTATTCTATGCTGTTCGCTAAGACTTTAAAAACGGTAGTAATGGCTGCCCTCCTTCGCGCTCAGGGTTGCGGGGTTAGCATGACGACTGACCGGCTGGTGTCAGGATAAATGAACCAATATTTCTGGCAACTTACCCAGAAAATGCCGTAATATAACTGAACAGTTGTTGAGAGCGGCGTAAAACACCAATCAATCAATAGGATCTGCAATTCCCAAAATGGATATCGGGATTTTTTTACATGTATCGTGCAATTTAAACAAGAAGGTAAAGTAGTTCCGGTTGGAATCCAATCCAAATATAGTCTGGTATCCGGCGTGCCATAGTAAATTAGTGTATCTACGCCAGAGTCCAATTCTACCCACCTTACTTAGCACACAGGTGCCCGTCTCGTTTAAAATCTAAAAATAGCATTTTAATATATATATAGTAAAATGCTATTTTTAGATTTTAAACGAGACGGGCACCTGTGACTTAGCACTAAAAAATACTTAAATACTTACAGGCATATTTCATTAATTTTGTTTCCCTTATAAAAGATGCCATTTCTTAATAAGTATGGTTAGTCAGGAAGGTTACTATTTGTGTCAACTTAACCATTTACTTAAAGGCAGTCCATCATTCATGTTTTACACAATTTTAGGGAAACACACGTGATGAAATATGTTTTTAAGTATTTAAGTACTACTTAGCGCTTAGCATTGTTGATGAAAAATGAACCCTGCAATTGCGACTTGCAAAGTAGTTGAGAATGACTGGATGATATTATCGTTTGACCCCACAATTTAAATATAATTCTGTTTCTGAAAGAAATGAAAATTGGAAAACAGCAGAACGAGATTTTAGTGTGATAGCAGATTTTAACTTTTCTTTCATATAATTATGTTTTCAAAACATTCGGTTCTAAAATATCATAATAGGTAAGAAGGTATCTCGCCGTTGATTAACATACGCATTATTGGAAAGATGGATTGAGTTAACCCTTTCTCTCATATGACAATTCTGCAGCAGACGCCTTTGAACATATTTAGTCAAAAAATAGAAAATCTCTATAATTGAATGGATAACCTATGACTAAAAGTGGAAAACATTGTGACAAAAGGAGAAATTGCTCGTTTTGAGCAATTTCTTCTTTTGTCACTATGTTTTCAAAAAGCCGTCTGCTGCAGAGACGTCAGAAAGCGTTTATATGAGGGAAAGGGTTAAAGGAGTTATTCTGATGTTATTTTATTGAATATATACAGATGGTAATGAAATCGTGATATCTTCAAAACTGAGAATCAAATTCAATGTTAGAATAGAGATGATATATCACTCTTGGAATTGGATTTAAGATTTTTCAATTTTTCCTACACTGTTTTCGATACTCGCCTGGTGCATATCCGTCAACTATCGTCTGCATGAGGGACAGTGTTAAAATGTCTTATATTGGTAAAAATAGCCTCTAATGAAATGTTTTATGGGTGACTCGAAACGGTGTGGTATTAACATATGAAAGCGGGAACCATACATCAAACGTTCAACAGATGGAGCTGAGGCAGAAAATGATTGTAGCCGGGACACAGCTAAAAGTTTACTATAGTTCGCGCGTGCGGCGCGTTAATACAAAGGTCAGTCTACAATTACATAGCACCTGATCTTATACATATTTTAACGTTCTGTTAGTCGAGCGGGATATCAAAGCTTCTTCTGGCGAACACTGACGACCCTGATCAAACTGCTCGGCATTACATATACTGATCCTAGTCTTTACAGTACGCAAGGGGGTCATTTTGTTGTTACTTTCTGTATCCCGGCTCATTTGAATTGATTGAATATTTTCGCCCCAAGAGCGTTTGGATTAACTGCTTACTCTAAACGGTCCAGGGTCATTTTGGATGTTTGACTTAATAAGAGCAATATTTATGAAAGGGAAACGTTGCTAAATTATTTGGAAAACATTTAATCCGCGACGGGCGATAAGGGGTCTTGATGCGCAGAGTGAAGACTCAGGTGATCATTCGGCTGTCCCGCGAGAAAACCAACATTGTGGTATCTGCGTAAAGTATCGACCCGGGTCAGCCTAAGCACGCCGCGCAGGCTAACATGGACAGACACTTTTCGCATTCTGTGGATTTCCTGTTTCAGGAATCATTACTCTTTACATCTATCCCCTTGAGGCGGGATGTGTCGGCCCGGATCAGTCTGCGCGGACAGCGCAGGCTGATCTGGTCGATACATTACGCAGACGTCTATCGCCGCAGCTGCATTTTGGGGGTATTTTGCGCATAGAGAAGACTCAGATGAGATAATTATCATGATAGGTAAGCACGTATAAGAAGGTATTTCGCCATTGATTAACCGACGAATTATTGGAAAGAAATATTTACTTGTAAAAGAGTTATCCTGATTCTTTGTTTTGAATAATCGTGATATCGGGGAAATTTAAATTTAATTTTTCTTCGTACTATATAAAGATGTATATTCAGTCAAATCTCTACTAGTGTCACCTTTTCTTAATACTATCACGTCCATGTCCACTAAGCACTTTCCGACGCGTAGATGTTCTCCGAAGCTTCTGCAGCAGTCGACTTTAAAAAAACAACATTGTGCCGGAAGAAGAAATTGCTCATGATGAGCAATTTCTCCTTTTGCCTCAATATTTTCATTTTTATTCAATGAGTGTTGTTCTTCAATTTGTTGATTACTGAAATGTTTTCGAAGTCGTCTGCTCACGATTTTTTTGTATGCGGAAAGGGGTAAATGATAACGACACAAATACACGTGTAGACCCCATTTCTCACAGACGCGGCGTATTTCAAGCCTGCAATTGAAAGTGCGACGGTGCAATGAGTCATGCGCCATCTTATGTTTGATTTTACTCTTTAACCTTTTCCCACCTTCAGACGCCTTTTGACGCATCTTCTTTTGAAAACATTATGACAAAAGGAAAAATTGCTCAAACCGAGAAATTTCTTTTTTTGCCACTATGTTTTCAACTTTTTTTACCTTCATTTTTAGAGATTTTCCTGATCTTGAGTAAATGTTCTCAAAGTCGTCTGCTGCAGATTTGATGAAGGTGGGAAAGGGTTAATATATTTTGCGACAGGCCGGTGTCGGGGAGATCAACCTTATTCGAACGTGATTAACCTTTTCCCTCATATAGACGCTTTTTGAAGCCTCTGCAGCAGACGGCTTTTTGAAAACATCGTGACAAAAGAAGAAATTGCTCATAACGAGCAATTTCTCCTTTTTGTCACAATGTTTTCCACTTTTAGTCATAGGTTATCCATTCAATTATAGAGATTTTCTATTTTTTAACAAAATATGTTCAAAGTCGTCTGCTGCAGAATTGTCGTATGAGGGAAAGGGTTAACCCTTAACCTGCTTCAAACCTTCATGCAACATGCTTTCGTCTTCCTTGTTTCTTTTCTTTCGGGTTTCTGTCAAATTTCTAAAGACGCGTGGCTATTGGAAATATTAAAGAAAATAATTATAGTTATAGGTAGAGCAAGGGATTTGACTGCGCATACGGTGTATGTCCATGCTGATCTGTTTATGGTTAATGTTGTCCTGTTGTTCAATGTCGTGTAATGTAGCATAAGAGTAATGCTGCTTTATGCGAGTTCTGTTTTGTATATGCATATTATATTGTCACCGAACAACAAAGTGATTGCCTTCCGTATGCAAATTGTTCCCACAATGTGTTTCAACTCTCTCCAAAGATCATACTTTCTTTTATAGATAGTTTCAATATTTGTGTCGATGTATTATTAAAGTCGTCTTCTGCAGTCACAGGGGCGTACCAAAATCGAGTATACACATGCGTGAGTATGGGGTTCCGGACATGTCCCGTAGGGAATATTTTGAAATCCTACATTGCATATGGTAAACTCAAATGGATTTTTTGGTCATACAGAAAACATAAACAAGCTATATATCCAAATGCAGATTTATTGTCATTTTCGAACAAAATCAACCCTCACCAATCTCAGCCTTCAGTTTTGAAAGCATCGCTTTTTACCTTTTCTGACGAATTGTACACATTGGCGTACGTGCGTATGCATGGGTACGAACCTGGCATATTTGCTCTTTGTGGGAAGAGGTTAAGAACCTGATCTAATCGAACTGTCTTTACACGGCGGACGTCGTTTATAACGATGATATGTATATTCAAAATATGGGTAGTCAGTTCACTTATTAACGTGGGATAATATCTGATTCTGCCCGCATGAAAAACAATTACGTCACTAAAATGGCCCGTTATTAATCTTGCAGTCGGAACACCTCGGCAGACTATATATGTATGGTACCGAAATCGGCCGAGGAGTGCCGAATGATTATTCCTGAAGAATTGCTTTGGAAATAGCCGAGAGCCCCCAATGGAATTTGATGTGTTATGTGGGCATTTCTCTCTGCATTCAGTGCATTTAAGCTACACTGAGTACAATCTTGTTTATCGTCAGCAGTTTCATCTATTCCTCTTCTTTAGTAAATCAGACAGTGAAGCTCCTGGCGAGACTGTGCGTATGTACGTATGAGTAATCATTATTCGTTTAAGAAAAGCGACCCTCAAAATCACTTGAGGTTGTTCATTTTAAAGATAGTAAGATTTAGCGATTGTTCATTTATTGACACGATCGTTTTACATTGCCTCTGGTCAGAAATATACCCATACAAACAATCTTAAAGGTGATCGAACCTGGTGCTATTGTCATTCGACACACAAATCCTATTACAAAGTACTTCAACATACGCCTAGTTATTTGTATTGCTCGAGTTCGCCCAATTAAACGCTTTCCCAAATGCAGAGGCCTTTGAATCTCGTACCTCTGCAGCAGACAACGTTAGAGATCATTGAGGGTGAAATGAGCTAGTTCTCTCTTTCCCAGCAATATTTACCTCTGCAATAAGTATTAATTTTTTAAATTTCCCAACGCAATACTAATTTTCAAAGCAGACGCCCAAGGTAAACACTCATTTATAAAGACATTTGATAATGTCATACATGCCGCTAAGATAATATCATGCATGCCGCTAAGATCGACAGAAACAATTGTTGGTGATTTTACCCGAGTTTTAATCGAACACTGCCACAATAATCCCAAATATCTCGTCGGGTGGAAACGCTGTTGGAACCTTTTATGACTTTTCAGAACGCCGGCACCTGCTCACTGTAAATTTAAAGTATGACCATCGTCCTTAACAAGACAATGTTTCGTATAGAAAGGGTTTAAACAAGACATCGACTTTGTTTACACTTTTTATGATACAGAACTTCTTCTAACGCTGTAAGCAGCAAACGACTTTTCAAAACATTTGAGAACAAAAGAGAACATGGCAAAATTGAGCATTTTCCAACCATTATTTTCACCATACTTTCAACACTGAATTTTCTAAAAATTATTTTTCAAACATTCAATTTTTCTTTTATATTTCCTCAAACATGGCAGACGACTTCATCAACTATCATATGGAGGTAAACGGTTAAACAAGTCATCGACTTCTATAAGTAGCTGACTGGACACAGGGACATGGCTGACCGTCATACGATAGCCTTGTGTTAGACAATATGATTCGACCATTGTAAACACTTCGAGGACATGGCTCTTGACTTCTGTCCTCGCACAGTCAACATCGTTAATTCTTACAACTTGTCCTATATGGTCGCGATGAAGACTAATAATGTCTCACTCTAAAGCATGTTTAACAATTTGTCTCACTCGTAGACGACTTTTGAAAACATTGTTGCAAAAAGGAGAAATTGCTCATTATGGAAACTCTCAAGCATGTATAACCTTTTTAATTTGCAGACGCAATTATTAAATATCTGCAGCAGACTACCTTTGAAAAATGTTTGCAACTGGATTCAATAATTATATTTTTATTTATAGAGTTTGTCCATTCTCATTTTAAAACTATATTATCCTTTTATACACTCGGACATGGTTTCAAAGCTTACCCAATTGCAGACGACTTTTGAAAACATTTTTTGCAAATGAAGAAATTGCTCATAATGAGCAATTTCTCCTTTTGCCAAAATGTTTTCAATTGAATTCATCAGCAATAGTGTCATAATGAGAACATTTTGCCACAATGTTTTTAAATGAATTCAAGGAGCTTCATAATGAACATTTTCTAATTTTGTCACTATGTTTTTAAATGAATTCAATAATTAGAGCTTCATAATGAACATTTTCTAATTTTGTCACTATGTTTTTAAATGAATTAAATAATTAGAGCTTCATAATGAACATTTTCTAATTTTGTCACTATGTTTTCAACTTGATTCAATTATTATTTTCTTATTTGTAGAGATTTTCCATATTTGTTCCCTAGACGTTTTCTAAGTTGTCTGCTGCAGATTTGTTGTATGTGGGAAAGGAAAGGAACTATGAAGAAAAGCTATGATCAGAAACTGACTATACAAGTATCTTATTTGATTGTTATCAGCGTTCCTTTGGCTTGTACTGGTAGTAATGGCTTTCCCTCCTTGGCGACCAGCAGTGTGGGTTTAGCATTACGATTGTCTCGTTGTTGTCAGGACAGATGGGCCGAGCCCCGGTAGCTCAGTCGGTAGCGACGCGGGCTGTCAATCCAGGGGTTGTGAATTCGAATCCCATGCGTCATTCGTCTTCCACCAATGGGCTAAGTCTATGTGGAAAAGCAGTCAGTTGCTTGGGAAGATTGTTGTGTGGAGTACTGGTGTGAGAAAACCAGGAAATGCATGAGTAGGTGAACTGGCCGCCGTGATATAACTGAGAAATTGTTAAAAACGGCGTTAAATCAACCAATCAGGACAGATGGACCAATAGTACTTGTAACTTAGACAAAGGAAACACCGTGATATAACGGACACAGTGTTGAAGGTGGCGGTAAACACCACATAAACAAACAATTCCATTGCCTTGGCAAATTTAATCAACATGTATCTGTGGCTTTTTACGTGACAATTATTGCAATTATATCCGGATTAAGTCTCTTCTAAGATAGTATCGAATTGATAGTAGGATGCTTGTATGACTAGAAAATTGTATTAATAAATGAAGACTCTCATCGGTTTGCCAGTAGACACAGGCTGATCTAAACAATAAGTCGTCATAAATTTCCCAATGGTTACGTACTCGCATTGTGGGCTCTAATGAACACGAAACTTTCATTTCGGGCAACACTGCCTTCCTTTTTAGAAATAAGTTTTTTCAAAGATTGTGTTTAGAACTCGTCGCCAGAGGAATGTCTTATTGGTTAAGCTCGAGTCAGAAACCACGTGTGTTGCACCGGGATTCGAGAGCACGACCCTGGATCCCATAGAGACCACTAGGTTACTTTAAACTTTGATCTACGACGGTTTATTGCAATACACAGGGATTTATAATTTCCTAATGTGAAAATAGGAGATGGTTTCATGTGTCCGGATGAAATAATATGACGTCATATATAACATCACCACCGGCGTCACGATACATTTTTGCGTCATGAAAACGCCATAAACGCAGCTAGTTTATTTGAAATAAAACATTTTGGTACACTCGTGTAGAAATCAAGAAAGTTCAATAGTAAATATATACTCTATTCATTCTTAAACCATCGAGACTTAACTAAATCTGGTCAAACGAAAACCATCTTCGCAAGCTAAGGGTAATTTGTCCATTTCATTACCATAATTACTTATGGGAATGCTAATGTACGAAGTAGCCTTGGCTAGCGGAGATGGACATAATCCGACCGTTGCATCATTGGATTGAGTTGCAATAACGATCAAACTGCATGTATAGAGCGCTGCGTGTATGTACGCTGTGTCTAGTGATTTGGGACATTGGTGACTCTCTCCGCTCCGGCATCATTTAAAGACATACTTATTGTCGTGTGTAACTACTGAGCCAACACTTTTAGATTTTATCAGGTTTTAACAGGGGCGTAACCGGTTGGAAATCGAGTTTACACACAGGTGAGTTAGGCATACATATTCCTATAAGAAAAAAAAATGAAATCCTACAATGTATATGGTGTAGTCCAATGGTCATTTTGGTCATACTGAAAAGTTTTCAGTATTACCAAAAAATGACCATTTGAGCTCACCATATGCGAAAACACGAACTAGCTATAATATCCACATGCAGATTTATTGACATTTTTGGACGAAATAAACCCTTACCACTCACAGCCTTAAGTTTTTAATGCATATCGAGGGCTTGGCGTGAAACGGTTGTAACTCAAATAGGTATTTTTTTTTACCAAGGTTAATCACCTCGCCATAAACTCTTTATAAGCGTTAAATCATTTTTCTTGGTAAACAATGGCAATTTAGGTGCCATTGCTCGTTCTGAGCAATGGCACCTAAATTTGCGTTGTTTACAAAGGGGTCAAAATTGCCCCTAAACCAGGGTTTTCAAAATAGGATTTAAGTTACAACCGTTTCACGCCAAGCCCTCGATATGTTGTACCTTTTTCTAGTCAAAGTGTACGCTTTGGCGTACGTGTGTATGCCCGGATACGCGCCTGGTATATAAAGAATAAATATATATGCGAATGAGACCTCCTTAAGCGCAGATGCATTAAGACCAAAAATCGCTACATGAATTTAGTTGGGGCTTGGGTCATAAGCCTTCCCTAAAAGCATTGAAATGCTTCCGTATAGCTTGTAGCACTTTATATCAAACAGACAATATCCTGATCAAACGGCGCAATTCAGAATCTAGATCTTTGCTCTTTGCTTACAATCCTAAAATATTGACAAAATAATAATTATTGGGGCGAAAAGACAAAAACAGAGAGTGCTACCGGTGTTTTTTTCTGGCTGTTTTGTGGCCAGGGCCAGAGGGCCCTTTCAATTGCGAAAATAATGACATGTAAAATGTGATGAAAAGCAGATTTTGTGAAATTTAGGCCTACTTTTGTGAACAAATTAGTAGTCTTTTGATTGTGAATGGGGCCCAATTTCAGCTCCAATTTGTGTTAAGAAAAAACACAAGCTTCTATCGGTATGAATAAAATATCGAAAGAAAATTATAAAAAAAAGCACATCGTTTGAAAGGGCAAAAACCTGACATGTTTAACATCACCTATGTCTAATTGAGTGTAAATGATCAAAATCACATGAAAAGACATCCCGCGAAATAAATTTAGCGGAAACGAACGCACTTCATCTGCTGTATCGAGATTTTCTACTCCGTTTGATTCCTCTGTGAGTATTGAACTGTGTTGCTTGTTCCAAAGTGATCAAAATAAGATGAACCGAATGAATATGGTAAAAAGGTACAATTCTTGAACATGATTCTTTTGAATAAAATTAAGATGTTTAAGTGTTATAAATGCTACAGCGCTGTCAAGGTTTAGAACGTAGGAAATTTGTTTGTTCATGTGAACTTTTCTTTTTCGATTGACAACCACTCTTATTAACTCTTACCTTCATACAAACACCATCTGCTGCAGATACAGAAAGCATTAAAGAAGAATTATATATTGGTGAAAACGATGATTCTCTCTTCCCCCCCCCCCCCCCCCCCCCCCCCCCCCCCCCCTCCCTTTCCCCCACTCTCATTTTCAGCTAGGTGTAACATTTATACTACCAATTTCCAAGAATTTATATTTTTTCCCTCAGGTGTTTTCAAAGCAGACAACTCTAAATAATATCAAAAGTGTATAAGTTTTAAAATCGTTTAATCCTTTCCCACAAACAGGCGCTTTCTGACGCATTTTCAGCAGACGACTTTTGAAAACATTGTGACCAAAAAAAAAAAATCGCTCAAAACGAGCAATTTCTCCTTTTGCCCACAATTTTTCAAACTCCTTTTAATGATTAAACTTTCCCTAATAATGATATAACATAATCTTGCCGAAATGTTTTAAACTCCTTTTAATGATTACACTTTCCATTATAATGATATAACATAATCTTGCCGAAATGTTTTAAACTCCTTTTAATGATTACAATTTCCATTATAATGATATAACATAATCTTGCCGAAATGTTTTAAACTCCTTTTAATGATTACACTTTCCATTATAATGATATAACATAATCTTGCCGAAATGTTTTAAACTCCTTTTAATGATTACACTTTCCATTATAATGATATAACATAATCTTGCCGAAATGTTTTAAACTCCTTTTAATGATTACACTTTCCATTATAATGATATAACATAATCTTGCCGAAATGTTTTAAACTCCTTTTAATGATTACACTTTCCATTATAATGATATAACATAATCTTGCCGAAATGTTTTAAACTCCTTTTAATGATTACACTTTCCATTATAATGATATAACATAATCTTGCCGAAATGTTTTAAACTCCTTTTAATGATTACACTTTCCATTATAATGATATAACATAATCTTGCCGAAATGTTTTAAACTCCTTTTAATGATTACAATTTCCATTATAATGATATAACATAATCTTGCCGAAATGTTTTAAACTCCTTTTAATGATTACACTTTCCATTATAATGATATAACATAATCTTGCCGAAATGTTTTAAACTCCTTTTAATGATTACACTTTCCATTATAATGATATAACATAATCTTGCCGAAATGTTTTAAACTCCTTTTAATGATTACACTTTCCATTATAATGATATAACATAATCTTGCCGAAATGTTTTAAACTCCTTTTAATGATTACACTTTCCATTATAATGATATAACATAATCTTGCCGAAATGTTTTAAACTCCTTTTAATGATTACACTTTCCATTATAAAGATATAACATAATCTTGCGCAAATGTTTTCAAATTCGTCTGCTGCAAATGTGTTGTATGTGGGAAAGGGTTAAACAACCACATATAGGGGATTTAACCACCGATTGTAATAAGAAAAACCAAAGCACGAGATTTGTAAAGCCGGTGGTTGATCAAACTCCACACATATCGAGAACCCTTCCTTTATCTCTTTCAGTGCCAAAGGCAATATTGAACTTTTTGCAAACAATACTGATTCAGATAAGTCAGCTCGTAATGAGCTGTCTCACCTGAAATCAGCATTGTTTGCGTTATGGTTATCCAAATATTCCAAAACTATTAAAGCATATATACAACAGAGTCGCCCGACTTCGGACATGGAAGAGTCTACTTTAAACAATTCGGCGCTGAAAGAGTTAAAATGATGAGGTAAATGTATTCGATCTGCGTTCAGATTGAACATTTCTCTTTATCGTTGAGATGTTTTTTATTTGTATTGGCAAGGCTTCACACCAGAATAATTCCAGATGTACGTGCATGATTGCTTACAGCGAAACAACGATTCCTAAAGGGTGTGACTTTGTTTACCAAGTATTTTTCAGGACTTTGACTAAATTGTTCAAACACGATTGATTGATTGATTCGTTTGGTGATTTCACCGATTGTTCAGTTATGTCACGGCGATTACTGGATAAATTACTAGTACTTATGGTCTATTTATCCTGACACCAGCCAGTCAATCGCAACGCTAACCCCGCAACCCTGATCGCCAAACAGGACAGCCATTACTACCATTGTTAAAGTCTTTGGTATGACCCGGCCGGGGATTGAACCCGCAACCTCCATCACCGAGGCGGACACCTCTAACACTACACAACCGAGGCCGCGGGTCCTTCAAATAAGAACGTCCCATACTCTTCGGATAAGGATCAGCAAGCCGAACCCATATTACGATGCATATCACTCTATTTTCAATGGACCGAAACGTTACAGGTGTTACACCTACTATATAAATAAGCGGTAAGAAAAATGTCCTAAACCCTTTCCCACATACAACACATCTGCAGTAGATGACTTTGAAAACATACTGGCAAACACTTGAAGAATCTACATACATTTATGAGAGTTTAATTAAAAGATAGATTTGTAAACATTATGGTGAGCAATTTCTCATTTTGCCACAATGTTTTCAAAAGTCGTCTACACTAACCGAAAAAATACCGCTTGGTTAGTTTTCGCCGAGCATCCCTGAAATCATTCTCGGTACCCGGGCTATTCATAAACTATAACATATCGAGGGCTTGGCGTGAAACTAAAAATGTTTCGTTCTGAGCAATGGCACCTAAATTTGTATTGTTTACATTTAGGGGTCAAAATTGCCCCTAAACCAGGGATTTCAAAATAGGTTTTTAGTTACAACCGTTTCACGCCAAGCCCTCGATACACTTTATGAATGACCTGGGTACCGAGGATGCCCTGAAATATACTTAACTCTGCCCGGTATTTCATTGAAAATAAAATTAATTCGCCAATTAAATTTAGATCTAAAAGTGTTAAATTCAATAACCTGTCGGATAACACGAAGTTAATGTAACGAATGCAGAATGATTAATGTCTTATATATACTACAAAGGACACACCGTCGAGTCATTTATAAAATTCAATTTCTTTTTGCAATTACGATTACGTAAGGTATGTCCACAATATCAAAAAGAAGGTGGGGTTCAAACACATATTTGTACAATCAGATCTCTTTAACATTTACGCATTCTGATGACACTTTTCTGTGTGCGTCTGCATAATGATTTTATTGATTTGATTGATTGGGGTTTAACGCCGTTTTTTAACATTTGATCAGTCATATCACGGCGACCAGTACACCTTTCAATGTGTTGTCTGGTTTTTTTTTACAAATGTTGACAACAACAACAATAACAACAACAACTTAGTATATTGCACTATCTCGTCTTTCACCTATCTCTAGAACTTTCCAGAAAGCTTCTGGAAGACAATTCCCGCAAAGTCATTTCTTATAGACAGGTGTATTTATGTCTCCTCGGTTCGACTGATTATGTGTCCAAATTAAGCACCGCTATTAGAATGTCTATGACGTAGCGAAATTCCGTAAAGAATGCACAAATTGTACAGGGGACCTTTGCACCAAGTTTATCCCATAAATCAACGCGAAGGAGGGCCGTCGATAAATTATCGATATCATTAACTACACAATGTTAAATGTTCTGACGTATCACGTGTAATTAACACGAGCCCCCTTTTCGGTCTCTGTCGCCAATTTAATCCATTCAGACACGTAGACGCATTTTGATGCATCTGTAGTAGACAACTGTTTGCAAAAAAATGTAACAAACGGAAAACTTGCTAATAACTTCACACTGTTAAATGTCAATCGGCTTTCCTTTGGAGTATTATCTAACGCTTTTGCTGTCTTTTGGACGTCAGAGGTACAGATAAGGAGGGGTATACAGCCTCTTTTTCCCACAATTTTTCTCGTTTAATTTAAGCAAACTCTATGTTATGGGTACTCAAAAGAATCGTCTCACTGAGACGATTCTTTTGAGTACCCACGCTGTTTTGGTGATATCTATTAACATTTTACCTCATACAGACGACTTCAGACGCTACTGCAGCCATCGACCTTTGGTTACATCAAAGTTAACACTTTATCAATTTTCCACAACTTGGGGTGGGGTATTATTATCATTTTTGGCAGTTTTTCGGGTGCTTTCAGATTTTTCTCAAATGTTGTGTTTTATAGAATGATATTTTCCTATTTTAAAATGGATTTTGTAACAATAATTTTGCTTGAACGTCTAAGATGGATTTTGATGTAAAAATCACATGGGTCACCGTAAACAATGCTGTAAGCCTAAGGGTCGAGCTTATCCTGATACAAGCGCAATCCCAGCCAAAGATGACAGCCACTACATTTGTTAAGGTCTTTGATATGCCTTGATAACCCTTGTCCCCCGCTCTCGATGCGCGCTCACCACCATACCAAAGAGGTGGAACTTTGATAGTTCAAATCATTTGATATGATGCGATCGGAGATCGAACCCTGGTCTCCCGCTCTCGAAGCAGATGCTCTAACCATGACACGTACGAGGCGGAACTTAACTCTTTCATCGCCAAAGGCAATTTAAGCTTTTTGCAAACAATGCAGATTCAAGTCAGGCAGCGTCTGAAATCTGCCTCGTTTGTCTCTAAGATGTCAAATCCGACAAAATTTCCTGTTGGGCGAAAAGAGGAGTGGTCGACTTTGTGAAATCCGGCAGTGAAAGAGTTAATAGTTGTAAATGGAGATCGTGTTAATTAAACTGCAAACGAAAGTAATAAAAAAAAATCTGCGTATATCGGATACTGGTAAGTAAGTATGTACAAAAGGTTAAAAAAAAGAAAAGACGTGGATAAATTGATAACACATTCATATTTTGATATCAAAATTACCATGCAAAAGTAAAACATAGTTATAGCCCTTGATTTACGAAGTAGGAAATATTCCAGCATAAAAAGGAAAGATAATTCCATCTTCATGCAAGATTTATAATTGTTATCTGACCATTTGCATTTCAGTAGCAGACGACAATCAAAACCAACATGAGAGCATTTCTCCTGTTTCTCACAATGTTTTGAACTCAGTCTAGAAAATGAATTCCACGATTCAATTTTTCTCTGATGTTGTTAACTCCTTCACTGCCGAATTTCACAAAATCGAATCTTCCATGTTGAAATTGGACCACTCTAAGTGGAAAACAATGCAGATTTCAGGAGAAAAAGCTCGTTATGAGCTTTCTCATCTGAATCTGCTTTGTTTGCAAAAGCCTTTAATTGCCTTTGGTAGCGAAAAGGTTAAGTAGAACTGAACTAAAAACTGAATAAACTGTTTATTGTGAAAGCTTAAGCGTGTCAGCTGATATAAAATTTTACGAGAAAGAAACATCAGCGTCTGAAATATCTGGGAGTATAAGTATATTGATTACAGAGTTATATATATTTCAAAAACTAAGAAAATAATTTTTTGGGGAGTTCTTCTTTTCCCAAACTATGCTGTTTTTCAAGATCTCGTCTGCTATAGAGGCATCTAAAGACGTCTGTATTGACGAAACATAATACTTTCTGCAGCAGACGACTTTTAAATCATCTTTGTCATACATATGGAAAGTCTATAAATGAAAGAACTATTATCGAATCAAGTTGAAAACGTTGTAATTTTTCTTTTTGCCACAATGTTTTCAAATGTTGACTTTTGCTAATGCGTCAAAATGCTTCGACTGGTGTAAAAAGGGTTAATCGTATCGGGTTTCTCCGACTCCAATTTCGTTATCCGAGTGTTGCCAATTTTACCTAATTTCCTCATACGTTACAGGTTTTTATTCGAGCTGGGTCTTTGAAGTTTGCGACTGCAGGTTTTATTGCTTCAACCCTATTCTCTCATACACGGAAATATGCAATAGAAGTATGCAAATCTATATAGAAAACACTGCATGAATGAAATTACAATGATTGAATAGAGTTCAAAAACTTGTGACAAAAGGAGAAACGGCTCATAATGAGCCATTTCTTCTTTTGTCACAATGTTTTCAAAAGGCGCCTGCTGCTCGGCGTGTGGGAAAGGATTACATTAATATCGTTGTTAGCTATACAATCCCTTACAAGGTTGTTTTGTGAACGATAGCATACACCACCTACATATTTGTGTCGTTTGAAATCGTTTAGTCTTAACATATCCTCGTAAACCATGGTGAATAGCGCTGCAAATTGAATTCTGGTAACCAATGACAAGGATTAGCAATTTCTCCTTTCCCCATGATGTTTTTAGACATATTCTGATGAAGTAGTGTCAATGTGTCGTCTGTATTTATTAAATTGTGATTCAACATGTAGTTTATAGCTACACATATGTTTATTCATGATCTTGGTAACATTGGGTTGCCCTGTCATGGATTTGTTTCTGTGTATAAGTGGTATTGGCGTGGTTTCTAACAGTAATTGTGTTCCCCCGGTAAATAACCAGTGTTACCGGTAAGTTTAGGCTGAAAGCGTAGAATGAATTGTAATGTTTTGAATATAAGCAGCTTCTACGTTTTCACATGATGATTTCAAACATCCATTGATGAAAAAAGCATTACTTGTGACATCTGTAGTTTATTGCTACACATATGAATCCGCTTGTTCTTGGTAAGACAACGTTAATCTATTATCAGAGGGCTTGGCGTGAAACGGTTGTAACTAAAAACCTTTTTTGAAAACCCTGGTTTAGGGGCAATTTTGACCACTTTGTAAACAATGCAAATTTAGGTGTCATCGCTCAGAACGAGCAATGGCACCTAAATTGTCATTGTTTACCAAGAAAAATGATTTAAGGCTTATAAAGACTTAATGGCGAGGTGATTAACCTTGGTAAAAAAAATACAAATTTTAGTTACAACCGTTTCACGCCAATCCCTCGATATGCAGAAGACGACAATGTAATCATTTTGTTAGATTATAGAAATATCTGTAAATAAAATTATTAATACTACTTGAATAAACTTGAAAACAATACGGATACATTGCTCATTATGAGCAATTTCTTTTTTTTGTCACAACGTTTCCAAAAGTCATTTGCTTTAGAGACGTCAGAATGCGTCTGTACGTGATTTCCCTGGTAATTACCAGTAATACCGGTAAGTTTATCCCGATACCGGTGAATCATGTTAATCCCCTCAAAAAAGTGAGAGAAGCGACCACTATACCAGGTGTACATGTCTAGTTTCAATCGACTTGTGACCTTCACCTCTCGCTCACGCTCTGTCAACGGCACCACTGAGTATATTTCAATTTGAGCTGTTCCACGAAAAACCAACATTGTGGACTTTGCGTTAAGTCTCGACCCCTTATCAGCTTAAGCATGCCGCGTAGGCTTACATGGACAGATACTTTTCGCCTCCTGTGGATTTTCTGTTTCAGGAATCATTACTCCCCCTTAGATGGAATGTGTCGGCCCGGAATAGCCTGCGCGGATTGCGCGGACTGCGCGGACTGCGTAGGCTGATCTGGATCAATACATTACGCAGAGTTTATAATGTTGGTTTTCTCGTGGAACGGCTAATTTGTGGAATGCAAATTAGTACATTGTGAAATTGCAATTGACGCATATGCAGCAGACATATGTTCTACCATTGTGTGAACTCGATTCAATAATATATACTTTCTTTTATAGAGTTTTGAAAGTCGTCTGTTTTGGAAAACATTCGCAAAAAGTTAAACGTACTTTGTGGCAATACAAAACCAAGCTGTTCACATGCAGTGTTATCTGATCCGGATCCATACTGGTAAAGAATAGGTCCCAAACTCTTTCGAATATAATGTGTGACAGGAAAGACCAAGCGTCTTCACACAGCCTGGTCCGGATCTATACGGGTCACATATACTCGTTTAAAATGTTTCTGTCATATACTTAATCTCGGATGAGCTGATCGATAATTATCTAGTATTATCTGCACGTAATTTCTCTTATGTACACATAGAGTCGTGAAAACTTTATTCGTAACGACGGCGGTTGTTCATTCAGGGGTCGTGGGTTCGAATCCCGGCTCGGTCAGCTTTTTTTTTTCGATGATTGACAAAGTCCAGTGTGGCCAGTGTGGCCACAAATGGACTGAAAAACCCATGTGAGATTGTCAGTTACATGGGAAAATGTTGTGTGACATTAGTCCAAACATGTATATTATTTTACAATGATTGCGAAACAAGCTTTAAGCTTATATTAATCGATTCAGATGTCTGCTTCGTTGAGACATAACCAGTACTCGCGCAGTTTGCGTGGAATAATCACACAGACAGAACCCGCTCGTTACGGTATTCGAATCCGGGACCTTTGGTACGAGAGTTAGACGCTCTACCACTGTACCACTGTGTTCAACTAACGTGTGCCGTTCTGGTAGGAGGGAGCCGAGCTCCGGTAGCTCAGTCGGTAGCGACGCGGGCTGTCAATCCAGGGGTTGTGAGTTCGAATCCCGGCTCGGTCAACTTTCTTTCCGACGATTGATAAAGGTCAATGCGACATGCGTCTTTCCACCAATGGGCTAAGTCTATGTGGAAAAGCAGCCAGTTGCTTGGTAAGAGTGTTGTGTGGAGTACTGGTGTGAGAAAACCAGGAAATGCATGAGTAGGTGAACTGGCCGCCGTGACATAACTGGGAAATTGTTAAAAACGGCGTTAAACCCCAAACAATCAATCAATCAATCAATCTGGTAGGAGGGAACGAATATATAGATACATGGGAATGTGAACCGACCGACGTGATACAACTGGAATAGCAATGAAAGCGTCATCAAATTCAAATCAATAAAAAAAAATAACCTCCTGTTGCACGGATAATATTGTTCTTTAGACAATATACACATACTCTAAATATACCAATAAATTTCCCTGTTGCAGAAATCAAGTCGTGAAAGCTATGTTGGTAACGACGACGGTTGTTCACTCAGGGGTCGTGGGTTCTAATCTCGGCTCTCAACATTCTTTCCCGATGATTGACAAAGTCCAGTGTGACTGGCGCCATTTGTCTTCCACCATTTGACTGAACAATCATTATGAGGTAACACATGATCAGTTGCATGGGGAAATGTTTGCGTGACGTTCTGGTGTGATGGAACGAACAGATACGTGAGCATGTGAACTGAATGACGTGAAACAACTGAAATACCGTTGAAAGCGTGATAAAATTCAAATCAATGAAAAAACAAAAAACATCCCCTGTTTCGCGGATAAAAATGTTCTCTTGACACTGTGTGTAAACAGATGTGAGGAGCAACACTAAGCATAAACAAAGAACAACGTATCAGGAGTAAACGTATAGTTTATTAAAATGGTAAAAATAAATTCAATCAATATTTTAAAAATTGGAACAAAGTATTATATATTTAAATGTGTTAATCAATTGACAGTGTATAATAGATGCACATCTATTACAGAAAACATGTTAATGCAATATACCTCCGAGGTTTGTTTTTTTCGTCTTTTGAAATTCTCATTTGACATCAATATCTTCAAAACCCTATAGTATGGGTACTCAAAAGAAGTGATATAGGAGCCATTCAGTGAGAAAACCAACAGTATGGACTCTGCGTAATGTATCGACCCAAATCAGCCTGCGCAGTCCGCGCAGGCTAATCCGGGCCGACATATTCCGTACCAGGGTGGATACAGGTTTAGAGTAGTGATTCCTGAAACAGAAAATCCACAATAGGCGAAACGTGTCTGTCCGGGTTAACCTGCGCGGCATGCTTAGGTTGATCCGGTCCGATACTTTACGCAGAGTCCACACTGTTGGTTTTTCTCGCTGGACGACTCATATGATTTGTCCTACAAACTAATTCACCCTTTTTGACGCCTATGTAGCAGCATTGTAACCATAGTGAATTTAACTAAAAACGAGCAATTTATCCTTTAAAAATTTGCTTTCAAATCTATTCAATTATTATACATTCATAAAGAGAGATTTTTATTTATATTTTTGTCAAAAACGTTTTCAACGTCGTTTGCTACAAAAACGTTGTATGCTGGACTTATATTAACATCTAATGACTTGCAGAAAAAAATGATAACATTGCATTGAATTTATTTATAAAAAAAGAAGATTATATACATTTTTGTTGTTTAACCTTTTGCGATCTGAATGAGACACATAGGACTAAAATTCCAGATGTATACACCTGGGGGGAAAGTTAAGCCTACATACAACAAACTTTCTGCAGCAGACGACTTTGAAAACATAGTGACAAAAACTTGAAAAATCTCCATAAAAAGATGCCTTAATTGTTAAATAAAGTTGAAAACATTGTGGCTAAAGGAGAAATTGCTCATCATGAGCAATTTCACCTTTGGCCACAATGTTTTCAAAACTCGTCTGCTGCTATTGCGTCAAAATGCGTCTGCAATCATTCGTCATTAAATATTTTGTTTGTAGTCTGGATGTTGTAATGTGATGAAATTGAACATATGTATGCGAGAAAACTATATCATCGGGTGCTTACCATTTGATGACATTGAACATATGATACGAGAGAACAATGAATGATGCTTAAAATTTGATGAAATTGAACATATTATATGCGAGAACATAGTATGGTGCTTAGCATTTGACGAAATTGAACATATACTATATTTATAGATCTTCTAACTTTTGTTCAGGTGTACATTTATAGATCTTCTAACTTTTGTTCAGGTGTATATTTATAGATCTTCTAACTTTTGTTCAGGTGTATATTTATAGATCTTCCAACTTTTGTTCAGGTGTATATTTATAGATCTTCTGCATTTAGGCGGAAAGTGACTACTCTATTCGAATATAAGATGCAACAAGACCTCTTATGGCCTGACGCTGTTCTAAAAAGACAGTGGTCATTAGTCTTGAAGTAGTAATTTGATGACATTGAACATATAAGAAAACACTTGTATGGTGCGTAACTTTTGTTCAGGTGTATAAGTATGGAGCTTCTAAATTTAAGCAGAACGCAAATACTCTTTTCGAATATAAGATGCAACAAGACCTCTTATGGCCTGACGCTGTTCTAAAAAGACAGTGGTCATTAGTCTTGAAGTAGTAATTTGATGACATTGAACATATAAGAAAACACTTGTATGGTGCGTAACTTTTGTTCAGGTGTATAAGTATGGAGCTTCTAAATTTAGACAGAACGCAAATACTCTTTTCGAATATAAGATGCAACAAGACCTCTTATGGCCTGACGCTGTTCTAAAAAGACAGTGGTCATTAGTCTTGAAGTAGTAATTTGATGACATTGAACATATAAGAAAACACTTGTATGGTGCGTAACTTTTGTTCAGGTGTATAAGTATGGAGCTTCTAAATTTAGACAGAACGCAAATACTCTTTTCGAATATAAGATGCAACAAGACCTCTTATGACCTGACGCTGTTCTAAAAAGACAGTGGTCATTAGTCTTGAAGTAGTAATTTGATGACATTGAACATATAAGAAAAAACTTGTATGGTGCGTAACTTTTGTTCAGGTGTATATGTATGGAGCATCTAAATTTAGACAGAACGCAAATATTCTTTTCGAATATAAGATGAAGCAAGACCCCTTTCGGCCTGGCGTTGTTCTCTTAATATTACCATGTTAATTATGTAGGGGAAGATATTGTTTTAATAGTGACACAAGGTAATTGTCCGTAGTAACTTATATCCGATTGTCTTACGTACATACCAAAGACATTAACAATGGTAGTAATGGCTGCCCTCCTTGGCGCTCAGGGTTTCGGGGTTAGCATTACGACTGACTGGCTGGTGTCAGGATAAATGGACAAGAAGTACCGATAACTGACCCAGGAATATAACTAAAACATTGTTGAAAAAATCGGCGTAAAGTAACACACACACACAATCACTCATTATATCGAGACATCACATACCTTGTACATGCACCAAGCGGCGCTTTCAATAGTCGACCAGTCTGGGGTTCGAGTTTAACCCTTTCCCTCATACGACAATTCTGCAGCAGACGACTTTGAACGCATTTTGTCAAAGCATAGAACATCTCCATAATTGAATGGATAACCTATGACAAAAAGTACAACACATTGTGTCAAAAGGAGAAATTGCACGTTTTGTGCAATTTCTTCTTTTGTCACTATGTTTTCAAAAAGCCGTCTGCTGTAGAGGCGTCAGAAAGTGTATATATGAGGGAAAGGGTTAAAACTTGAAAACATAATAACAAATAGCACGGGGACAAATTTGTGAATGACAATGACAATATCCTCAACCTATTCCCACATATAGATGCATTTTGAGATAGCTACAGCAGACGACGTTTGAAAACATTGTGGCAACGAGCAGTGAGAAATTTCTCCTTTCGCCATAATGTTTCAATATACTTTCACTTACGATTGATTTCCAATACATTTTTACCTAGCTATTTTCAAAGTCGTCTGCTGCAGATTTGGTGTATTTGGAAAAAATGTTAACTATTTACCTTGATTACATATTACTTATGAAGTCTTATACAGCATATTTAAAATGTTTATTATATATATTCCAAATGTCAAGATTTCACAGCATTGTTCTGAGTATTCTTTTCTTCAAAGCTAAAGCCTCCTTTCGCCATAATGTTTCAAATATATCAACAGATTATACTTTCACTTACGATTGATTTCCCATACATTTTTACCTAGCTATTTTCAAAGTCGTCTGCTGCAGATTTGGTGTATTTGGAAAAAATGTTAACTATTTACCTTGATTACATATTACTTATGAAGTCTTATACAGCATATTTAAAATGTTTATTATATATATTCCAAACGTCAAGATTTCACAGCATTGTTCTGAGTATTCTTTTCTTCAAAGCTAAAGCCTCCTTTCGCCATAATGTTTCAAATATATCAACAGATTATACTTTCACTTACGATTGATTTCCCATACATTTTTACCTAGCTATTTTCAAAGTCGTCTGCTGCAGATTTGGTGTATTTGGAAAAAATGTTAACTATTTACCTTGATTACATATTACTTATGAAGTCTTATACAGCATATTTAAAATGTTTATTATATATATTCCAAATGTCAAGATTTCACAGCATTGTTCTGAGTATTCTTTTCTTCAAAGCTAAAGCCTCCTTTCGCCACAATGTTTCAAATATATCAACAGATTATACTTTCACTTACGATTGATTTCCCATACATTTTTACCTAGCTATTTTCAAAGTCGTCTGCTGCAGATATGGTGTATGTGGGAAAATGTTAACTATTTACCTTGATTACATATTACTTATGAAGTCTTATACAGCATATTTAAAATGTTTATTATATATATTCCAAATGTCAAGATTTCACAGCATTGTTCTGAGTATTTTTTTTTTCATCAAAGCTAAAGCCTCAGGAAATATGATATTATGTAATAACTATGGACATTTGGAATGCTTCTGCTGTAGACGACGTGTGGTTGCAGTGAACTGTTGTTCACTGTTCAAAGCTTCTTTTCCGCTTGTCCTGAAAGGGGTTCTTTCTTTCCTTCTTTTATTTTGTCTTCCTTGTATAAACTCGTTCACTGTCAAAATTCACAAAGTCGACTCTTCAATGTTGAAATTTGGACATCTAAATGTTTCGTTCAATAGGAAATTTGGTAAAATTTAATGTCCAAATGGAAAACAATGCAGATTTCAGGAGAGATAACTCATTACGAGCTATATTATCTGAATTTACATTGTTTGCAAAAGCATTAAATTGCCTTTGGCAGCGAAAAAGTTAAAACGTGTTTTTCGTTCCATCAGTTATGTCCGCTCTTGGAAAATTTAACACTTTACCACATGCAGTTCTAAGCATTTTGGCGCAACTAGCAGTAGAGAACTTTAAACAAAAATGCAACAAAATGAGAAATTGCTTAATACGAGCAATATCTTCTTTTGCCTCATATTTTTCCAAAAACACAATTCAATTATTGTACTTACATTTATAGACATGTTCAATGTTTTGCCCATATTTGTCAAGGTCATCTGCCACAGATGTTTTATAAGGGCAAGATTACCATTTCAAACTTTGGTCTAATTTTAAAATCTACCTGATATGGTGTGCCTTGAGTCGTCTGTTTTGCAAACATATGAGAAAGGTTGTAGCATAAAGTAAATTTGAAATATACTGAAAATACAAAATTGAAAACTAACGGGAAAATGAGAAATTGCTCGTTTTGAACATGTTCTCCTTTTCCAACAATAATAATTATAATAAAAAAATCGCCTGCTGCATAAGGCGTTAAAAAATGTCTGAATCTGGTTAAAGTTTAACTTCTTTAAGGCATACGCTAGACATCAGAATTTCTGAACATGTTTTACCTTGAACACATGTTTTGCACCAAATATGCTTGAATAATAAATAATAAAATGGCACACAATAAAATAAATGACCTTTTTATACATTTAAAGGGAGGTATATTGGACTTGTTATGTCCACAAATAATATCAATTAAATTCAATTTAGTTTACAATATTTTATCTTTTATTATAATATCGCTTATAAAGCCAAGTTTACTTTGAAAACATGCCGTTTAAAGTGCAGAAAAATATACTCATAAATGCATGAGTCTGTAAAATACTAGATCGTCCTTTAAAGGTTTCCCAACTGTTTCATTTAAATAATTCAGCTATGCTATTTACCGAGCATATTGTTGTCTTTCTTGTTTAATTGGGATTGATTGAACGTCGGTTTCAACATCATTTCAGTTATATCACGGCGACAGTTCATTCATTCATGATCCATTAAATCATGATTTTGATTTTTCTTGAAACCCCATATACCTCCCTTTTAAGAAATTCGTATCACACTTTTTCAAAAATGCAAGAAAATACCGGATCCTTATCACTTTATATTATATTCTGTGTTTATTTACCTTTATACACTGAATATAAAGGTCACTTATATCTTAACCCTTTCCCAAAAATATAGACGCTTTCTGACAGCTCTGCAGCAAACGGCCATTGAAAAAAACAAAGACGTCTGCTTGTATCCGTCTATGCCGTTTGGAAAATGAAAAGTGTAATTCAAATTTGATACATTGGTACACACATTGTGAGAAAATGAAATGAAAGTCACCATGAGCAATTTCTCATTTTCTTACAATTGTAGCTGTGGCAAAGACATCGAAATCCGTTTATATCAGGGAAAGGGTTAAATGATCTGTGTATTATATTTATAACATTTATTTTTCAGGCGTGCTTTTATTCGATTTAATATCTGAACTATTTTCTTGACTGTTCTCGGAGTCACTTCCGTTTAGGGACTTTTTACCCTCACTGTTATGAGTTTTCACGTGTTTACTGAGATGATCTGAGCGCATGAATCTCTTATTGCACGTTGGACACGCGAACCTTTTTTCTCCCGTGTGTGTCCGTAGATGGCGCTGGAGTTCGTCCGATCTTGTAAAACGCTTTCCACAAAACAGCCAGTTGCACACGAATGGACGCTCACCTGGAAAATTATGAAAAACGAAATGAAAACTAGCTACGTCGGGGAAAACGGGCCCTTTTGCATCTCCATGACGTCATACCTTAACCCTTTCCTACTTTGCAGACACGTTTTGACGCAATATAAGCAGACGACTTTTGAAAACATTGTGGCCAGAGGTGAAATTGGGCAATTTCTCCTTTGGCCACAATGCTTTTAACTTTATTTAACAATTAAGCTATCTTTTAGGGCGATTTTTCAGGTTTTTGCCAACATATTTTCAAAGTCGTCTGCTGCAGATTTGATGTATGTGGGAAAGGTTTAACATGTTCCCACATGAAACAAACCTGTAGCAGACGCCTTTGAAAAACATCTAAGGGACACAATTGAAACTATTTATAAACGCAAGTAAGATTATTGTCAAGTTAAACAATTGAAAACATTGTGGCATAGGCGGAAATTAAAAGAAATTTCAACTTCAATATAGTGATAAAGTAACGTTTAATGTTGTTGTCAAAATATACATTTAAATATATACAATGTGCTACATGCATATGTATATAGAAAGGGAATACTCTGGTGAGACTGCGCGGAATCACAGGCTTGCCATAGTCTTCACGACTTCTAACTGACGCGGTCCGAGCGTGCAAACTATGTTCTAAGGGGAAAACATACCTCAATACATCTGAAACGGTACACTTTAAGGCTAACAATTAACTGATTGAAGCATTCAGGTATAACTTATGTTAGTTTATACTCGGATAAAAGTGCAATCTCATGAATTAAATTAAAACCACTTCGCAGTTGCTGTAATTGATTGTCGAATTAGCGAACGTTATCTTACGTTACAAACATCTGAAAGCACTTCCGGTTTTATACAATTTGGAGATTGATCTATTTTAGCCGCTTTTTAATGTATTTGCGTACAGTGAATACTCAGACGAGGCTGGGCGTCCACACGGGCTCACCAGAGTCTTCATCGTTTGCATTCATGATATATATATATTAATGCATCTTTGGGCAAAATACTAGACGTGTAGACCAAAGTAGTTGTATGTCAATACCATTATATGATGATAAATCTGAGTGCCCTTAAGACGCCCAAAATCGGTATGTCCGTCTCATTGATATCTGATGTATTACCAAACGATGCTTTAACTCTTTCAGCGCCTAATTGTTTAAAGTAGACACTTCCATGTTCAAAATCGGGCGACTCTATATTTTATGTTATAAGAGTTTAGAATATTTTGATAACTGAAAGGCAAACAAAAGCTCAAAATTGCCATTGGCGCTAAAAGAGTAAAAGAAAAGCATCGACCAATTTTAACAATTAGCGGACTGTAAACATGATTTACCAGTTACACAAGAGCTATTTTTATACATAGCATTTGGGACATAGCTGCAAACGATGTATTTCTAACGTTGTTAAACGAAGAAAGTGCTCAATTTAAAAAATAAATCAAACAACTAATTGCCATGGAGAGACAATCTTAACACTTTCAATATATAACGTCTGTAACTTTACTTTTCAAGCAAGTTGATTGCAATGCATAAGATATGTTCGAACACGTCTTGGTAAAGAAACAATCCCTGCACCAAAGCCAAAGTGATCAAATCATTATCGACATGCCTTCATTTATGTTTCAAAGTTACTTTTGAGCCGCCGCGTCCTCATCCAAATAAAGATGATTGATTGATTTATTAATTGGGGTTAACGCCGTTTTAAACAATTGTTCAGTCATATACCGTTTTTTCCTGGATTTCTCTTACCAGTACTTCAAACAACATCACGTGTTTTCAAGGAACTGACTGCTTTTCCACAAAGTCTTTCAGCCCATTGGCGGAAGACGAATGACGTTTGTCACAGTGACCTTTGTAAAACGTCGGAAATAATGTTGGCCGAGCATGTGTTCGAACTTACATCCCCTAGATTTACAACCCGCGTCGCTATCGACTGAGTTCCCGTGGCTCGGTCAAGGTAAGACTGTGTGCATACGGAGGAATTTATGAACCTTCAATGTTCGCATATGCATCAATATCTTTTTTTCGCCCAAAGAGTGTTTTTACCCTTTCAATGTTACTGTTAAATTAGAACTTAAACTTTGAAAAGTCAATAGCAAATTTCATGAATATCAAGGTTTAACTGTTGAGTCGGGCAGTTAATACTATAGAGCCAGGTCAGAAGGCACGGATTCACCAGCTCGCCTTACTCTATAATAGTGGCGCATGGTTTACGAAATCCGGCTGTTCCAGCAGTCAAAGGGTTAAGTGTATCTATGATAAAGACATTTTTAAGTTGTCTAGAATTTAACACCGCTTTCAATACTTTTTTTCAGTAGCATCATTGCGTTTCCTGGGACAGTTACCAGTTCTACTTGTTCATTTAACCTGACACCAGCGAGTCAGTCAAAATGCTAACCCAACAACCCTGAGCGCCAAAGAGAGAAAGCCATTACTTCCATTTTTACAGTATTTTGTATGACCCGACCGGGGATCGAGCCCGCGACCTCACACACCCAAGGCGGATGCTCTATCACTATACCACCGAGGCGGTTTTAAATTTGTAAGGTATATATACATATAAACATAACATTTCACACAAAGAAATGTGAATAATTGTCTGCATAGCCTCTATCCTATGATGCAATAAAGAATATATTGTACATGGTTAATTATAAAATGAGCGAATCAATACATGACAACCACGATGCTAAAAACGGCATACACGTGCATAACAGGTGTGCATAAACACATACATTGTAAAATATCACGCATACACACACTGAACTGACACTTCAATAAATCGGCATACGGCATACACGTGCATAAACACATACATTCAATAATAAAATACACACACTTCACAGACAACTCGGGGGTATCGGGATACAAAATAAACCACTGGGTGTTCATGCAAACATATCAAACCATCGTCATAACGATAGTCCTTCCCTTATTCTGATTACAATTGACGTTAACAGATAACGTTTAAAAGTATTTCCCAAATTGAACAATTTCTCTTTGCCTCAGAATCTGTTAAGCTCGAAAATTAAAGTTTGCAATATTATGGTGATCGTATACTTCCAATTTACTAGGGCTAACACACATTTAATTAAACGGTTTCCAAGGAGACGACTATGAAAATCAATCCGGTCAGCATTTTAAAAGTCTTACAAGAAAGACAAATTTTGAATACAGTAAACCAAAGGCTTTTCATTTAATGTTCGGTTTGGGTTATTTAAAAGATGTACGAAACGATGTGTCTAATATAATAATATGATGTATTAACGGTTCTTACAACAATACGCCAAATGTTTGAGTTTATATACACACATATTCTTAAAGGTGGGTCTAGTGTTGCTCACTTGGCAATGGACGAACTATATGTGTCAGCTAGATGTATAATGTAGCATTGCTTTGACAATGGACAACTGGACAACTGGAAGCATTACTTGCACAATTACGATTGAACATAATGTGCGCGCTGGTTGTATCGTGTGATTTCATTGGACCAAACACGAGCACCTGTTCGTGGATATTTTAATGCTCAGGGTCATTTCGAGACGACCTTTTACGCGGAGTCGTTAGATCCAATATACGTATTGAGAAGTATCTTTGTCTGATTTGAATGAGATTGAATGTCCGTATACGTTTTCGGAAGAAATCAGGTTTCCTGTTATAATTCAAGTGTGATATGATTTCTTTTTAAATACATAGTAGTAATATATAGTCTATAGCGGTGTACCACCACTTTCCGAATGCAGGTGTCCACTGGCATGGGTATACCGCAATACATGTTCAACGAGTGCTTGCTTATAATATATAATAAAATATAACAGGTGCTCTTATACACGTTGCTTGTGCTGGTAAAAACAAACAGATTAATTAAAACATCGAGTGAATACATTGAAGGGATTACACATATATAAAACATACACATAGTGGCACGTACTAGTTTGGGGTTTTTCCATTGGCGGTTTTTGCCTTTTTCTTTCTTTTTGTATCACTATCGACCACTTTCAGCTTTTGTCTATCTGATTTGCCAAAAATAGAAAGTAAACAAACACAGGTGAACACAGAACCCATTTAACCCTCCACCTGATGCGGCCGGATATTCGTGCCGTGTGCAGCGGTCGGCTATTCGTGCCGTGTGCAGCGGACGACCGTTGAAAACATTATTTAAAAAGTAGAAATTGTCCCAAAATGAGCAGATTCTAACTTTCTACTATGTTTTCAAGTCAGTTTGGAAAGGATATATCCTAATTTCTAAACATTATGTAGCGGACAACTTTTGAGAACATAATTGAAAAGGGATAAATTGCTAAACTTGAGCAAGTTTTTCTTTTCAATTATGTTTTCAAGTCCGTACTTTCAAATTCATAGATGCTAAAATATTGTTCTCGTAACTTATCAATACACATTTCAATTGAAATATTACATCAGGTAAAGGGTTAACCTGCTTCTGCTAAAACAGGTAAATATCTGTACCTCAAAGTTCATGGGACCTTTGAAATAACTTCGACGTAAAGAAAGTTCGACTTAAAGGGATTTAATTTACATTCATTTTATCCTATGTTCATATCTTTTAATATCTTTTCAACGTTGGTACTAAACTGATTTTAAAGGTTTTGATTTTCAAAAGACAGTAAAACTTGCCTTAGGCAGCCACCCAAGGGAGAGTCAAAATGTGACTGCCGAACACAGCTGGCTGCTTAATTAATACAAGTCAAATGTGTTCTGTTAATCTGCAGGTGGCTGGTTTAAAACAGTTGGTTGCTAAACAGAGGTGATCGCTAACACAAGTTTGACTGAAATCCGAACACATTGATCAACACAGAAAATGATTTCCTTATTTAATTCTTTATTAACGACACGATTATTCTTTTATTGAAAAAGTAATGGAACTTATAATATGAATGCATATAAAATATTTCTCTGGAAATCCATACCCAAGGAACAAAAATGTTAAATGTCATACAGAGTTTGTTAATGTTACAATTAATATTTTGGGACATTCCGAACAACTTCTCAGCAACGAAACAAAAGCATTCAAATTGTTAGATTTTAGCTGATTGTCCCTGTATCCCATCGAGCTATTAGTAATGGTTTAGTATAACGGACGTGAACAAAAATCATGCGACGCCAAACAATCGTTAAGGGAGTTAACTATTTGAATATCTGCGCATTGACGATGTTAACTCGATTGACTACCTACTGAAATGGTCGATTGTAGCAGGCTCTCATGTCCTGGATAGACCATTATATTAAATATTAAACTCGTGGACTGTAGGATCAGATTTTGTGAAGCTTGTGTCACAAGCATAGAGCTTGGCCAGTCCGAGCATCTGCACCGTCTGACCAGGTTCAATACTATTGGCTGCTGAACTCAATAGTTTATCTTAATAGTATTTGAATCGGCTATAGACTCTTTCACATGCAAACATGGACAAGTCAATTTTAAAAATACCGCATTGTAAGGGTTGTGTGTGTAATTTTGAAACATCGAGTGGTGAATGTCAGTTCGCCATTATGCGGCCATGTGTTTGCTAGTAATTGTACAAAGTCGGCCCATAAGCTGCCAAGTACTCCATGTACTTTGATTATTGTCGTAATAAGTATAAGTATGTAATTGATAGCTGGTCTTGATGACACGCAACTTTAATGATTACTTATTGCACAAACGTTGATCAGTGCAACACATTAAGCATAGATTAACCACCTAATATTTCACTGGCCTTTCTTCATGTCGAACCAAAAATCTTTGAAGACGGTTTCGATTATAAACTGTCAACAAATATGGGAAGAATTCTGAATAGTCTTTAATCAAGTGGAATTAAGCGACCACCCCTTTGGTGAACTTTAATATGTGTAATAATTGATGGTATTGAACGGCTCAGAAAAGGTTATGACAAATTGTTTTTTAATGGTGTAAAAACTGTTCTTAAATGGCCAATTTGTAATATTTGCGGCAATACTTGGGTTGCGCGTTTGACCTTATACGGATTTTTTGTGTGAAATTGACTCGGCTAGGTCTACATTCATAGTCAAATGATTGAAAGCTATTTGTTGTCGCCTTGAACATAATTTCAGTTATATCCCGTTGTCTCCTGAATACATAAATAGTGACTTCCGGTTCTTTTAGCCTTACATGGATCTTTTAAAGATGTTTTAATTGATTGAATGGTGTTAAATTCCACCAACCTTACTAAGTGCTAAGTAATACTTAAATACTCAAAAGCATTTTTCACATTTTTGTTTTCCCTAATATTAAGGTAAAACATGAATGGTGAAATGAATTTCAATATATGATTAAGTTGACATTAATAGTTACATTGCAGACTAACAATTTCTTTTAAGAAATTAAATATTTTTGCCATTTCTATTAGGAAAACTAATATGATGAAATGTGCGTTTAAGTATTTAAGTTTAATTTACGCTTTACAGCTGGTGGAATAAGACCCCCGTACTACTGTATTAACCCTTTCCCTCATACGACAATTCTGCAGCAGACGACTTTAAACATATTATGTCAAAAAATAGAAAATTTCTATAATTGAATGGATAACCTATGACGAAAAGTTGAAAACATTGTGGCAAAAGGAGAAATTGCTCGCTGCCTTGCTGTTTCCAATCAATTTGCATGTGTTTATGTTTAACCCTTTCCCTCATACGACAATTCTGTCGCAGACGACTTTGAACATATTTTGTCAAAACATAGACAATCTCTATAATAGAATGGATAACCTATGACTAAAAGTGGAAAACATTGTGGCAAAAGGAGAAATTGCTCGTTTTGAGCAATTTTTTCTTTTGTCACTATGTTTTCAAAAATCCGTCTGCTGCAGAGGTGTCAGAAAGCGGATATATGAGGGAAAGGGTTAACTCTGCTTCAAAATTATACTTAGACATGCCCCGATGTGACGTATGTTTCCACTGTCTATTTCAATGCAGGCGACTCTAAAAATCATAGAAATATCAGGTAAAGTCTAAGTAGATTTTCGTAACATAAATGCAGGACTTATTGTATTTTTATCGTCTTTTAATCGGTACACGAATGAATTGGACTTGAATAATAAAAAAGGTTGCCTTACATAACCGCAATTACATATAGTGTTTAAGTGATATCAAATCGGTATCTTATGCTTGAAAGTACGAATTTGTAATTTAGCGTATTTTTTGCAATAAATCAAACCGCACAGGGCATTTGCGACTATTGTAGAATCAGACCACACTGCACCTGCTCACAGTAAAAGAATAATTCAAGAACTCTGTCATACAGTGGACATTTAAATCACACAGTATGGGTGTGAACATTGGAAACAATCTTGTTTCTTTTTTAGTAGAGCTTGTTTTTAAAATCCCCTAGGGATCACAGATAATTACGGTGTCGCCATGACTTAACCAAAATACTGTTAAAGATGGTGTCAACCCAGATAAATTAAGTGTTATCTGATAATCGCGAGCATGTTAATTCGTTTGTATGATGTTTTATGCCACTTTCAACAATTGTTCATTGATACCACGGCGTTTCCTGGGTACGTTGCCAGTACTTCTGTTCCATTTATCACCCCAGACACAAGCCAGTCAGCTTGCAATGATACATGCTCTACATCCCTGAGAGCCAAGACGTATTAATACACGGTACAAGTGTTAGCAATCATGTTAGTTGATATTCGTGTTAGTTCGTGCTGTTAGTAAACGTTCTGATATCAAGAATGCATATGTCTAATACAGATACCAAATTAGTATCCGTACCTCGACGTTCAAGGGACCGTTTAAAAACCCACCAACTGTATTACTGTTAGATGTTCCTTCGAGGTATAGGGAGTTTCGACGTTTGGGAGTATTACGTTATGTATTAAGAGTGTTAGTATGCACCGGTGTTATTCATTCTGGCTTCACGGGTGTACCTGTCAGAATTAAGAGGCGCGTCTAGCGAGTTTGGGTCTTAATGACATTCCGCTTTGGCTTATTTAACTAATTTACTGCCGAATTTCACATAGTCGACTCTGTTCCATGTTGAAAATTGGACCACTCCATTTATTTATTTTCGTCCAACAGGAAATTTGGTAAAATTTAATATGTCTAAATGGCAAACAATGCAGATATCAGGAGATTCAGAATGTCGATGGTCTGGCGTGAAACAGTTGTAACTAAAAACCTATTTTGAAAACCCTGGTTTAGCGGCAATTTTGACCCCTTTGTAAACAATGCAAATTTAGGTGCCAATGCTCAGAACGAGCAATGGCACCTAAATTTCCATTGTTTACCAAGAACAATTATTCAACGCTTATAAAGACTTTATGGCGAGGTGATTAACCTAGGTAAAAAAAATACAAATTTTAGTTACAACAGTTTCACGCCAAGCCCTCTATGTGCTTTTAGGTTTGTATAACACAAATACGGACCAAGGAGACTCTGCTGAGACAATGAGGATGCATAGGCTATCCTGAATCTTCACTGTTCGCAGATGCATTAAGACCCCAAATCGCTAAAAGCGGTTCTTATATCGAAGCACCCTCAATGCTCGTGATATATGATTGATAATACTTTATGATACATTAATGTTGGTTTATCCACGGCTCACTCACAGTAACTGATAGTAATAGTATATCAAAAGAAGCGTGTTGTGATTTGTTTGGTCTGTTGCCAGTATATGGTATAATTTAATTAAAACATGTTCCTTGTTTAAAACAAGAACAAATATTTATGAAAAATATGGTTCTAAAGTAGTTCCGGCAAATGTTCCCAAGAATATTACACGTAAATAAAATTCGCTTATTGCTTAGATGTTAGCAGGTTTATCTGACAGTTTATTAGGCGACTGCCAGATAAAGTATAATGTTATCAAGCAACACAACATTCGAGTATTCTTACCTGTATGCCATCTCAGATGGGCCTTCAGATGTGAAGTTTTCCCGTATACCTTGCCACATCCCGGTATATGACAATTATGAGTATTTTTCTTTCTTATATTTGAACCAATAGGACCGAGTCGTTCCGCTTCCTGGCAGTTCGGACAATCACAGGTTGCTCTGCCGGTATATCGTCTTTGAGATCTGGAGTTACCTAACGTGCTCATAGCCGATGGTGATCTAGATAACGCGAACGGACTCATAGCCGAGGAGTTGAATTCACTACTGGACGGAAGCATAGATTTGTAAGAGTCTTGTAACAAATGTGGGAAACTTGAACCATTAGATCCGAGTGCATGTCCTAGAGCACCGAATGAGTCTGAATTTTGATAACTCGCCGCTATTTGTTGGTGGAAACCATTGGCAGAACCGGTGATATCCGACAGCCAGTTTGTTGGATTGGAATGCATATCCCACCAACTAGCCGCACCATTCACCGGGGCGGAACCGGAAATATCCGGTTTTAGACTGTGAGCATGCGCAGCCGGTACATATGATGACCATGAATCATAAATAGGTCCGTTGGTTACCCTTGGATACATATTACCAATATTAGGATTAGTCAATCCATTGTCACTATACACTTTTTGTGAAAGCGCGGATTGACAAGTATCAGATTGCGCATGTACATATGAACTTCCGGTTGACGACGGATAAAATAAGTCACTTCCGTAGGCACCAGAACAACTTTGTAATGGATTACTCCGCGGATAATTAAAACCGGAAGTTGACATCGCCATGGGGGAATTAAATCCGGATATCCTCTGTGCCGATAGTGATAACGGACTTGGTGCATCCATTCCAGGGATGGGTTTCTTCCACGGGTGGAAGCCTTTCGCCATGTCGGCGTCTGGGAGAGGAACTTGAGTTTTTGTGGATATCTTGTTACACTGTGCTGCTAGCATTGCCAACGGTGTGCCACCAAACGGATGTGGATCCTGAAATATACAAACACTGACAGTTAATATCCTCATACGACAATTCTGCAGCAGACGACTTTGAACGTATTTTGTCAGATGGATAACCTATGACTAAAAGTGGAAAACATTGTGACAAAAGGAGAAATTGCACGTTCTGTGCAATTTCTTCTTTTGTCACTATGTTTTCAAAACGCCGTGTGCTTTAATGTTCTATCCTTCTACTCAAAAATGAATATATATTTTATTTGTTTCTCACATACTAAATTCCTGATCATTTTGCTTAATTTGTTTGTATTGTTTAATTTATTATTTTTTTATATCTTTATAATTGTCTGCTTTTATTTAAAATTAGAATCACCTTATACTGTACCAACATTTTCAATGTTAGGTTATGTAATGTGTATACTTATGGACACTAAAATATTTTTGAACTAACTATTAACACCTGTGGCACATAGATAAACCTTACGAAACAGCACAAATGAGCATTTTAGACCAGGCTAGCCTGCGCATAAACCATTTTCCACATACAGATCTTTTCTGGCGCATATGAAGCAGACGACTTTTGAAAACATTGCGCAAGATGGAGATGTCACAATGATTTCAACTTTATTAAATTATCATCCCTTCAATTAATTGTTGTAGGTATGTTTTCAAAGGCGTATTTTGGGAAATACTTGTCTAATACTGCATTCTCCCCCAATTTGCAAAATCACTGTCAACCTAAATTATATAAGAGCCATTGTTGTAACACCTTACTGTAAAGCTAGAATTGCAACCCCATCGATTCCATTTCATTATCCCATGTTGCGGTTACAAAGCCACTTTATATCGCAACTCCTTTCCACAATTTGTTCTAATTTGAACAAATCACGATTGACCACGTAAAGTACAACGAGTTGACACACCATTTATTCATGACTTGTCTCTGAATACATTAGATAATAACTCACAACTGCATCAGTGATTTTAACAACACAAAATGCAAGGTGACAAAACGGGCAACGGTCACGATATTTCGCGGCTCCAATTTCACATGCGAGACAACTTCAAACAAGTCGAATGAACGTAATCTGCCGCGTGATAAACAGTCAGTCATTCGATAGTCTTGTAAATGTGATTATGGTTTTATTTGTTATAATGTTTGTGTTTACCCCCTATAACCAGGTGACTCTGTCATATTCACAAATATCTCCTCAATGTTCCCCCCGTATGACACTTTGTAGAACTGCGTGAACGTTTATATGTACATGGTGCTACACCTCTATCATTCAAACAGCATATTTATTAATGAATATTAATTAATATATTACACATTATGTTAACAGTGAAGACTCGTGCGATTCCGTGCTCTCATCATTGGATCGCTCGAGCATTTACAGCTAGTAATTACGCTAAGAAACATTTCCGCTTGCCGCGAAGTATACAACGTAAAGAAAAGACATATCGAATTTAAAACGTTTAAAAATTGCACTCTAATAATATCGTAAATTTTGATTATTCTTATTTAAACCAGACTTTCTTTCAATATTCTTTATTTATAAACAGTGTGATACAGCCTGAATGTCTCAGGGCCGATATACGGTAACATTTTTTTCAATGTTCGTTTTATGATATGATTAGATTAATTACACAATTTTAATAATTGATCATGTATTACAGTACGGTAACTGGAAGTATAACTATAATTCGACAATGGTGTAACATTATTAAAAAAAATTAGTTTCAGTATATATTACAGAGGACTAGACAAGGAGTAGTAAATATCTCTCTTAGCACTAATTAAAACCTATGTTGTCGGTACTCAAAAGAATTGTCTCACTGAGATAATTCTTTTGAATACCCACAACACGTGTTTTTGAAGTCAAATAAGGATTTTAGAACATGAAAAACCCTCATTATCTAGAGCTCTGTATAACACAGACATAATGTATTCAAACTTTTGAAATGGAAGTGTTGGGAATAAGTCGCCATGCTCCTCTTTCTATATTATTATGATGAGATTGAAAAACTTTAATCGCCTGATTGGCCCCTACTGTTTTTTGTTTCAAGAAATGAAAATGCAATCATCACCGATCTTTAAGTGAGCTACGTTCTACCAAGAGAAAATGTTAACGCTAGCGTTACACCCTTCTGAAAAACACAAGTTACAATCTGGAAAATGACTGACGCTGATTAAGATGTCTTGAAATAGTTTTCTACATATTTGGTGGAGTCTAATTGGACCGCAAATATAGTAAAAAAAAAAAAAAAAAAACCTATATAAACAATCCATTTAAGAGCAAATTGTGTTTAAAAGTGTACTGAACGAATATTTAAAGGTTAATATGAGATTCGAATATTCGGGCATGAGAACACATATGCGAATGTAAGAACTGAATAGGTATAAAACTAACGTAACACGTCAATATTTAAACTGTTTTCGTATATAACATAAAACCATCGAAACCTGTCAATATTTGAACTGTTTTTACATCACATAAAACTAACGAAACCTGTCAATATTTAAACTGTTTTTATATCACATAAAACCATCGAAACCTGTCAATATTTGAACTGTTTTTACACCACATAAAACTAACGAAACCTGTCAATATTTGAACTGTTTTTATATCCCATAAAACAAACGTAACTTGTCAATATTTGAACTGTTTTGACATCACATAAAACCAACGAAAGTGGTCAAAATTTGGACTGTGCATATCACATAAAACCAACGAAACCTGTCAATATTTGAACCGTTTTTACATTCCATAAAACCTTCAAAACCTGTCAATATTGAAACTGCTTTTACATTGCATTAAACCAACGAAACCGGTCAATAATTTACACAGCATATGAAACAACAAAAAACAAGTATTTTTGATGTCAAATCTGAGATTGCACATTGTCTAATTTAGATTACCGGTCTGATTTCGAATATTCGTTGACATCCCTAAGAAATAGAACACCGAGCACGGAAGTTCCCCCTTTGGCTGACACAGTGATATTGTTTGTAAGTGATAGATAGATCTAAAGGATCTCTTTCATGTCTACGATCCCTGACTAAGAGGTCATGTAAGGTCATCCATTTAACTATTTTGTACCGTTTATTGACAGGTTAAACTAATGTGTTTCACCCTGAGCATTGTATACCAACTAAAACTCGCATGTTGCATCGAATTGTTCTGTAGATAGATCTCTACGTAAACATAATCACGCAATGTTCCCAAAACAGCAACAGCAACAGCAACAGCAACACCACCACCACCATCAACAACAACAACAAAAAACAGACATGCTAATGGACATATGAAGTATTCAGGACCAAACATTTGGAATGATATTTCCTTTCAAATTAGAACTGCAAATTCATTAAATTCTTTTTAGAAATTATATTCTGCATGGACTTTTTCTGGTTATTCTTGATATTTAAGTAATTGATCGTACAACACTTGTTTGAAAACCAATTTGCTTTTATTTTGAATTGTTTATATCGCTTGTGTGTATATAACATTGTGTATATAATGTCTTGCTTGCTCTGAGGCCCACATGGAAGATTTGGATAACCCAAATGTGTAGCCTCATAACAAAAGTCGTTATTATTACTAGTATTATTAATACTATTTATTTTGTTGGGTGTTACCAAAAAGGTAACTATCAATTCACAATGTACGACCAACGCAGATAAGTGACTGAAAAAAATAATACTTAGAATAAATAAGAATCAATAACATGAGATATTACTTTGAATTTAAAACTTATTCTAATTAGAAATGGATTCTCGAGGTATTGATTTAGATCTATTTTTTCTTTAAATCATTTTTTTCTTCACTTTACTTATCGTCTAATAAGAAATGAGAGATAAGGCTACATATATGAAAATGTCTTGTATGTGTTGGCAAGCTGTAAAGATTAAATCCATTAAGACGAGCATGAAGATGTCTCTGCCTGCAACTTAATATCAGATCCAAATGGAAAATATTTGCTAGAAAGAATCTTTGACAAGTTGGCAAACAGTGAAGAGCTTGATCATATGGAAATACCGGTTGATCTTGGTGGAAACTGGTCGCAAATAAGCTAAGGTTTGTTTTCGTAGAGAATGGTTCTTTATTTATAAATGTAAAACAAGATTTTGTTTAACAAAACAGTTGTGGCACGTCTTCTTTGGAGTCGGATCAAATTGTGTCTAATCTCGTCCATCAAATCACATCGTGTACGAGAAGTGACGTGACTTGACGGGACAACAATAGGTAATACCCGGGTTGCCGGTTTTTACCGGTGTTTGTAAATGGAGTGATTTATGCCAGGCTATTCTTCTCCCGTAAAACGAGTATGTTTAACCCTATTCCCACATACAGACGCTTTCTGAACGCCTTCGCATCAGAAGAAATTTCAAAACATTGTGGCAAATGAAGACATTTCTCGTCATTAACAATTTATACTTTTGCGACAACTTTTAAAAAAGTCTATCAAAATAACAATGATTTTACGTATCAGATAGTTTTAATAATGCTGCCTATATGTCTTCAAAGTCGTCTGCTGCAGATTTGTTGAATCAGAGAAAGGATTAAACAAGTTTCGAGTGGTTTTTGTTCCCGAAAAATTTGTAAAATCGACGTGATTTATCGTAATTAGCGAAATAAAACGACTCATCTTGATCTGTTACCAACGTTGACCTGGTATGATATTTGTTTAGAGCCGTCTGCTTTATAAACGTCCGGTGCAAAAGGAAATACTTGTCTTAAGCAGCCACACAGTACAGAGCTAAAATTTGGCAGCTAAATACAGGTGGCTGCGTAATACAAGTAACACTATAGAAGAACATGTTGTTTTGGTTAATCTTTAAGTGGCTGCTAAATACAAGTCGGCTGCCTAACAGAGGTGACCACACATACAAGTTTGACTGTATAAGTTTAATATAATGATTAGAATGTTGTGGGAAAAATGAAATGTTACTCTTATTAAAAAATACTCGCAAATTACCCACAATCGTTTCAAAAGTCATCTGCTGAAAAAACAACTGAAGTTATCTGCATCAACAAAATATTTAAACCATATATCATTTTTGAGACTCTATAGTTTAACCCTTTCGCTGACAAAGTCAATTAAAGGCTTTTGTAAGCAATGCGGATTTAGGTGAGATAGCTCGAAGCGAGCTGTCTCTCCTGAAATATGCATTGTGTGCCATTTAGCATTGTATCACATTTCCCGTTCTACGAAAAATGGAATGGAATGGTCCAATTTTCAATATGGAAGAGTCGACAATGTGAAATTTGGCAGTGAATGAGTTTAAAACATTGAATATATCAATAAGAATTCTAAAAAACATTTTAAAATTAATTTATTTTCAATCAACTATAATTGAAAGTAAAGTAATATAATAAACAAAAAGGAATTTCGTTTTGTTAATAGAAATTGAATCTTTGACCCTTTTCAGACATACAACACAAGTGCAGCAGGTGTCTTGGAAATCATCAGGTCAAAAATAAAAGTATACTTACTGAAAAGGGTTTAAAACATTGTGTCAAAAAGAGAAAATATTCATTATTAACATATTGCATCTGCAAGTGGGAGAGGGATAATCTGCATCGAATTATTGGTGGATTGCTTGATGAATTACGCCGCTTTTAAATAGTTTTCAGTTATATCACGGAAAGGGTTAATTTGCTTCTTTCGACATGTTTATTGCTGGATAGGAAAGCATCAATAATAACAAATTGTCACCCTAAAACATATAACACCTTAAAATTCGAAACAAATAACACTCGTTCACAAAACGTTAATAAACGGTTATGGATATACCATCCATATCTATTTTAAACCTTTCCCTCATACGACAATTCTGCAGCAGACGACTTTGAACATATTTTGTCAAAACATAGAAAATCTCCATAATTGAATGGATAACCTATGACTAAAAGTGGAAAACATGGTGGCAAAAGGAGAAATTACACGTTTTGTGCAATTTCTTCTTTTGTCACTATGTTTTCAAAAAGCCGTCTGCTGCAGAAGCGTTCGAAAGCGTCTATATGAGGGAAAGGGTTAAACCGCATGTTTGATTCTGACAATCCTTTCGGACTCATAATGAGCAATTTCTCCTTTTACCACAATGTGTCCAACAGTATTCAATAACAAAACGTTCATGTAAAAGATTACTTCCATGTTTTGCATAGATGTTTGCAAAGCCGTCTGCTGCAAAATTGTTGTATACGGGAGAGGGTTAACCCTTTCCCACATACATCAAAATGCAGCAGACGACTTTGAAAATGTTCAGTCAAAAGTATGGGAAACACTCTATAAATGAAAGAACAATTATTGAACAAAGTCGAAAATAAATATTGTTGGAAAAGAAGAAATTGCTCATTATGAGCAATGCCTCCTTTTGCTTCAATGTCTTCAAACGTCGTCTGCTACTAAGGGGGCGGGACTATGTCGTCTGCATCAGGAAAAGGGTTAATCGAGGATTTGTAAGCTTTTTAACCCTTTCCCACATACAAGACATATGCAGCTGACGACTTTGAACAAATTTTGTCAAAAATAAAAAAAAACTTTTTTATTGAAAGGGTAACTAACGAATAAAGGGGAAAACATTGTGGCAAGAGGAGAAATTGCTCATCATGAGCAATTTCTTCTTTTTCCACAATATTTTCAAAAGTCATCTGCTTCAGAGGCGACAGAAAGCGTCTGTATGAGGGAACAGGGTTAAGCAGTCTCAGGACTAACGACGCACTGATGTTGATCACGTGACCCGTTACATTGCAATTTAGCGTACACACAAAAATGATGGTGAATTGACATGACACTGCCAGCACTTGAAAAGCGAGTTGATTGAAATCAATAAAAATTGAAGACGACGGCTATATAGTTATATTGTGTCATTCGTTCCGTCGATTATGGTGGCCTATTACGTTTCGCTCCTCCACCGTTGAAGAGCTGCCAGAATTAACCTGATATTCTCCAATGCGTTATTTTTCGACATACATTCTATAAAACTTATTAAGCATTTTGAAAAGGGGCATTGTGTCAGGGCAAACATGAACTTAGCTCAAGACAATTTCACCCAATAAACGGTAAAGGAAATATGATTAAAATCTTTTCAGCGGACAATCTAGTAGGCGGATTGCCTAACACGTCGCTGTCAAAAGAACTTTTACAGAACCACTTAACCCTGTCCCTCATACGACAATTCTGCAGCAGACGACTTTGAACATATTTTGTCAAAACATAGAAAATCTCTATAAATTGAATGGATAACCTATGACTAAAAGTGGAAAACATTGTGGCAAAAGGAGAAATTGCTCGTTTCTTCTTTTGTTGCTATGTTTAAAAAAAAAACGTCTGCTGCAGAGGCGTTAGAAAGCGTCTATATGAGGGAAAGGGTTAAAATACATTGATTAAAAGTAAAATCGATGCCTTGTTTGTGGCGAGTCAATAAAAAAAGGGAGTATCATGAACAAATAAGCGTTATAATCTAGAACAACTATTGTGGGACTGAGCATGCACATCGTCTGGGTAATGCCCTCCAATGCTCTGACCCAATAAAGTGAACGTTCTAATTGATTGTGTTACAAAAAAACATGAACGATGATGTTTTGCGATAACAAAACTTACAGAATTTTAGTTTAAATTTATGTATTTTACATCGAATGAGAAACCAGCTTTAAGCTTACAAGTCTGCTTCCTGGAGTCAAAACCAGTACTCGCGCCGTTTGCGTGGAAAGGCAGAACCAGTTTTTCACCGAATTCGAACCCGAGACATTTTGTACTAGAGACCGACGCTCTACCACTGCACCACTGTCTTCCACATCTTACGGGATTTGCGACCAGTGTAGATGAAGACCAGGATCTTCGCTGTTCGCCAATAAGTCACAGAGGGTTTCTAGACACCTCTGTAAAGTAGTATCCGTTACGTGTCTTAGTATGAATGCACAAGACAGGTTTTGTTTTCACGCACGTGTAAATATAACGTTCACGTCGGTGAACTCGAACCATCGGCCACATGGCCATAAGGATAGCTCAAATGACATGTTGCGTCGGTCTCTCGTACCAAAAGGTCCCGAGTTCGATTCCATTGATGAGCGGCGCGAGTACTTTTTAAGTCTCCAAGAAGCAGACACCGAGCGTGATTAATATAAGCTGAAAGCAATCGATGTAAAATAAATAAGTTTAAACTAAAGCATCGTAAGTATAGCTCCAACGACATGTCATATAGCAGCTTAAGTATGGCTGTAATACGATGATCAGATAACGATATTGTTTTAAAACATGGAAAACTAAAGGCATATCGACCGTATCGAAATTCAGATCGGCCACAAAACCAGATTGGCCCGCATCTCGCCAAGCCACATCCTGATCTTCAAGTAATCCACATTGTTTAGTCTTACACATAAGCGCAAAAGGATTGTATGGAAATGGCTTAAATCAAGTCACGATAAGCCTAAATATACCGATGGGCGTTTTTTTTGTGACGCGGTTGACACGGAGGTCTTTTATATTTGTTAAGCAATGTTTGCTTTTTGAATAACGGACTCACTGAAAGCATTGAGCACTCTAATCACCTGTATGTTTTTTTGAAATGGAATATCCTCTTTCCAGCACATGTTGTATATATCAGGCTTTGGGAAATTGGAGAGACGACACAAAATGGAAGTTGGTAAAACATGTGAGGGCCAATACATAGTACCCAGAACTACAGTATTTACCTACCTTCTCGGCTATTTTGATAGGTAAATCTCATACATGTTGAAGATGTATATATAGAGAGAGATAAAATAACAGACCATTAACAACAGCATGTAAGAAAGTAAATACATCAAGAAGTTAATATACTAGAGAAATCAAAACCTTCAACGAAATATGGTTGTTAAACTCAAATTTGACAAATCATTTACCTGAGTCTGAGCATTTATATGAGTGTATGTTATTTTTATATATTTTTGAAGCTGCACTCCATAAAACAATCCTTCCAAGTATCTGGCATCGTTTCCTCATAGACTGTTAACCCATGGGTGGAAGATAAATGACGATTGTCGTATTGTCTTAAAAAGTGGGAAAGTATGTCATCGAACTGGGGTTCGAAATTACAACCACAGAATTGACAGCCCACCTTGTGGACTATGCGTAATGTATCGACCCGGATCAGCCTAAGCATGCCACACAGGCGTACCCGGATATACACCTTTTGCCTCCTGTGGATTTTCGGTTTCATGAATCACTACTCCATCTATCCCCCCTTAGACGGAATGTGTCGGCCGGATCAGTCTGCGCGGACAGCGCAGGCTGATCTGGTCGATACATTACGCAGGTGTCTATCGCCGCAGCGGCATTTTGGGAGCATTTTGAGAAAAAAATGTGTAGGCACGTGCCTACAGTGCCTAAAGGGAGCTACGCCCCCTGACTATGAGCGAATTCCCCGTTTGCCACAGAGTTTACAAAAGCAAAATGTTGCAAGTGTGCCAAAGTGCGTCTACAAGAGGGAAAAGGTTAACGCAGAAGCAACGAAAAATACCATAAATCAGCTGCAACGGCTTATATAATCCGTATCATTTTCGTTTTCCCTCCTCGACTTTCGACATTCAGCCATTTGACGAAATAGATATATAAACACCAATTATTCCAATTTAAGAATGACAAGCGAGAATCTTTCGTCTGTAGCCGTTTCGCAAATCGATAGAAGGTTTTGAAAATAGAGGAGAGATTTTAGACTCCCAAGATGCCATCGCTTCTTCAAACAATTTACACATGAAAATCGTTTTGCTACATAGGTTCATGTAGCTGTCATTACGAAAGTGAAAACTTAAGGTTTTATAACGTTGAAAGGTACTAATGTCGTTCACTTCTGGTGGGTCCTTTTTTAAAAATTATATATTGACTAAGGTTACATAATTATTTTTTAAAATTGTATTCAATTCAAATTCAATAGCCATATAATCAGAGGTCTTCAAAAGAGGATTAAACTGGTCTTTTCCAATAATTATATATCTTGTAACTTAACCAAACCCTATGTTGTGGGTACTCAAAAGAATAGTCTCACTGAATACTCTGTATTCAATTCAAATTCAATAGCCATATAATCAGAGGTCTTGATAAAAGTTGTTAACTTTTCCAATCATTATATTTCTAATTACTTTACCAAACCCTATGTTGTGGGTACTCAAAAGAATCGTCTCACTGAGACGATTCTTTTGAGTACCCACAACATAGGGTTTGAGTGTCAAATAAGCGTTTTTGAATTTGAGAAATACTCATCGTGTCTAGAGCTCTGCGTGATATAATCTGATTTTACCAGCAGAACAACATGGTGACTGACTGTTAGAAAAGGAATGGTAGCAATGTGAATTGAAAACATCGGCACACCACCAGTGGTGTCACTCTCAGATTGTCGAAAGGTCGAACTCAATTACGGTCGCATCTTTAGGACTGTTACAATGGCGCCCAATATCAAAGCATTTAAAGTTGCTGAACTCCAGATTATAGATATTATAGTCAAAGGTTTAAAACTGTTTAAAAGTTGTCTTGAAATATAAGAATTTTAATTCTGGGCTAAAATTAGAATAATAATTTCACTCTCGGGTACAATTAACATCTAAGTATTGATCGTTTATGCTTCATTGTAACTGGGTAGACATACCCATTAAGCCATAGTTTGTACATTTTCGATGACTTTCAACTGACTGTTTTTCAACATTTACTGCCAAAACAGTTATGAACTATTTATTACTGACTTTGCTGTCACTATTAGCAATGGTTGCAGAATTTTCAGCATTTCAAAATGTCGATCTCAATCTGGAATTCAGCGCATTTAACTCATTCCCTTAAATAGACTCTTCCCTGTTAAACAAAAGGACACTTTGTTGTTCTTGTTTTGATTTTTCATTTTGAAAACTAGAAGGCAATCAATGTCAATGTAAGGTGAGACACATCGTAACGAACGGACTCACCTGAATCTGTTCTGTTTGCAAAAGCCTCAATATTGCCATTGGTGCTGAAAGAGATACGAAGTGTTACAAATTCTCGGTCTCAGGAATTTGGATGAAGTATTCTATGTAGCTAAATTTAGGTTTAAAGGAACGTATACTGTCCTTATGTAGGGCCGTTTAAGTGCGTTCACCAACGGAAATAGTGGTTCAATGTTTGAGTTCTATTCAAATCGGATCATCATTTAGTATTGTTACGACAGTATTCGAAACCAGATCTCCACTATCAAAGCGGATGGTGCAGACCAATACTCCAAGGGCATTGTCTTTCTCTCAAATCCCTAAATAAACGGCAATGTATATTTAGTCTCTAAGAAATAAATACCCCAAAACAGAACTAAGAGAAATGTACACACAAACACACGATATAGCATAAATATTGGCAAGGAAAACTAGGTTAGTTTGCTAGTAAAACTATTAAATCGTTACATGTTGACATCAAGTAGTTCATCTACGTCCAAAAGACGACTCGAAGAAATAAGTACGCAAACAGAATTAAATTGATTGATTGATTGGGGTTTAACGCCGTTTTAAACAAAATCTCTGTCATATCACGGCGGCCAGTTCACCTACTCATGTGTTTCCTGGTTTTCCATCACCAGTACTCCACACAACAATCTTTCCAAGCAAATGGCTGATTTTTTCCACACAGACTTAGCCCACTGGTGGAAGACGAATGATGCATGTCGCATTGACTTTTGTCAAACGTCGGAAAGAAAGTTGGCCGAGCCGGGAT